>PJEM01012582.1:0-46138 GCA_004023845.1 Helogale parvula | reverse complement strand
TAAAAGAAAAAGGAGAAAAGGTAATAATGGCAGAGAAGTAAGCACAAAACAGGTGAAGAAAGAAAAAAAAATTTTTTTTAATCTTAAAAAAAAAAAAAAGCGGCAGCAGCTCCCCTGGTGGATAGGCGTGGTTTATTGTGGTAGGTCTTGGAGACTATTCTCAGAGGCTCCGCCCCTGCCTGAGGCGAGATGAGCAACAGGAGGTGAAGTGTGCACCTTCACAGACTCAATTGCCAAGTCCCCACCCCCAGCCAGGATCACTATTGCAATGTGGGAAAAGGGGAAAAAGAAAAAGAGAAAAGAAACAAAAAAAAAAGAACCAAAAAACAAACAAACAAACAAAAAAACGAAAAAAAACTGAGTCTCTCTTGGTTTCCGATAGATAGTTGTTTTTCAAGGTGCTGTGCGCTGCTGGAGATGAGCTGGGAGCTCCTGCAATTTACGCACGCGCCCAAGCCTCCACCTGCCCAAGACTCCTTGTCACAGGTCGCATAGGTGCGGGCCCTATTTTTTCCTGTGGGCACCCGGGATTCGCGCAGTCCGTGCAGGGGGTGAGGTGCGCCGTGGAAATGCGGTCCGTGGTCCCGTTCCCAAAACGGAGTTCAAATTGCTCGCCCCGGCCTTTCTCCGCAACCCAGGAGGTCTGCGATCCTGGCGCCGCAGTGCTCCAGCTGCTATCCACTGCCCGGGAGGTGCGGGTTCCCGGCGCTGCCGCGCTGTGACGGCTCTCCGCCGTCTGGGAGGTGCGCGTTCCCGGCGCTGCCCGGGGAGGTCCGAGCCCCCCCCGGCGCCGCCACGCTCCAGCGGCTCTCCGCCGCCCGGGAGGTGCGCGTTCCCGGTTCCGCCGCGCTGCGAGGGCTCTATGCCGCCCGGGAGGTGCGCGTTCCCGGCGCTGCTGCGCTGAGATGGCTCTCCGCAGCCCGGGGAGGTCCGCGCCCCCCGCGCCGCTGCGCTCCGCTGCCGGGAGAAAAGCCGGGGGTGCGCTCCCCGTCTCTTTCCTTTGTCTCTCTGGCTCCGCGCGCTTCCCCCGCATTGGGCGGGGGGATCTTGCTTCCCCTGCCCCGCCCGAGCTGGCGCGTTTTCAGATCTCCCCCGTTCGCCCCCACTCACTCAGTATTTTTGATGTTCTATTCTTTCTGGGGTCCGTATTTTCTCCTTCCGCTCTCGCAGATGACAGCAGTATCCCTCTCAGTTCAATAGATGGGGTGGACGGAGTTTACAGAGCTCCTCCCCTCTCTGCCATCTTCCCAGAATCACTTGGCTTATTTCAATCTATTATTGTGGGGTCTTTTCCTGAAGTCCATAGTCCATAATATAATACTATATTATGCAGAATTATTGCAGAAGCAAAAAGAAAAAAAATAGCAACCTAACTGAAATTCATTTGAAACAAAAAAGGGAATATTTTGGCCCATAAAACTAAAGGTCCACAAAGTCAGGACTTAACAGGGACAGTTAAACATTGTCACCTGTAGAACACCTGGGTGGCTCAGTCAATTAAGTACCTGACTATAGCTCAGGTCATCCTCTCTCATGAGTTCAAGCCCTATATTGGGTTCTCTTTTGTCAGTGCAGAGCCTGCTTCGATCCCCCGTCTTCCTAACTCTCGCCCCTTCCCAACTAGTTCTTTATCTCAAAGATAAAACTTTTTAAAAAAATTGTCACCAGAACTCAATTTTGCTCTCTGACTTTACCCCCAGATGGCTTCTTCCCAGGTCAGCTTTCTTATTATAAAATACATTGTTTGCAGTTGACTCCAAATCTATATTCCCTCTAAGTTGAGTTTTTCCCAAAACAGACTTTGAGAAACAGTTTCAAGTCCAAGTAATTTATCTGAGAGGTGCAGGTGCTGTCAGTAGGAATTGGTGGAAGCAGGCCAGGGAAGGTAAAGGAACAAATAAAGAGTACATTATAAATCAGCTACCACCTTGGCCAACCAAAGTCCTATGCTGAATGGAGACTTTGGGCAACATGTAAAACTACATGTCAAATTTACATCACCTAAAGACAGGAAGATTGGATGCTTGTACACCAGCTACTATTGGTTACTGTTTATGAGAAGCATGTCCAGGCTGAGGTACATGAGGCTGGAACAGACTTAAATGGCTTTAAATAAAGACCTTAGGCAGGAACCAAATATAAGTATCTACTAGTAGAAGCTGGAAGACTTGCAATGAAGCTAGAAGGGCCTGGGGATATGGGCAGTGCCCCTTAAAAAACTACCATATTCAGACCTCAAACCCTCAGCATTTACAAAAGTCAAGTCATTTTTCTTAGGACCAGATCAAGTTACATGCTTTGACAGAATCAATCACTGTACAAACTAGGAGCTTAGTGATATCAGCTATAAATAGCAGAGTAAGGACTTCCAAAAATCCTATCATTCATAAAAGCAACAAGAACACTGGCAGAAATCATCACAATCAATGTTTTCAGAACTTTGGATATTAACTAAAAGTTTTCAGCCACCTGGGGAACATTTATTCAAGAAAAAGTTCTCATCGTGGTAAGAACAATAAGATTTATAGTATTTTAACCTCTCCTATTCCCATCCTTCTCTTCTGGGCTCCACACAACCTCAAAAACTAACATACCACAACCATGTGGGAAAATAGCAGTCTGGAACCACTGTGAGTAAAAGAATATGATTGAAGCTCCTCAAGGTCTGCCCAGAGAATTGTTATTATTTTCCCTGTTACATGTAAATATGGCTTCATTGCATGAGCTAATGATTCCACTCAAAGCATAGAGCCAACATAATTTATAGCATACCTTCCCATAAAAACGTACATGAGTGTTCATGATAGCATCAGTCATAATACCTAAAAAGTGGAAAGCCCATTGGGATGCCAGGGTGGCTCAGTTGGTTAAGTGTTTGACTTTGGTTCATGTCATGATGTCACAATTCATGAGTTTGAGCCCCATGTTGGGCTCTGAACTGACAGCTCAGAGGTTAGAACTTGCTTCAAATTCTGTGTCTCCCTGCCAGCCTTCACCTACTCTGCCCCTCCCCCATATGTGTTTATTTTCTCTCTCTCTCTCTCTCTCAAAAACAAATAAATATTTTTTAAAAAATGGAATGCCCATCAATTGATGATAGATGGATGGATGAACAAAATGTACTATAACTATATAGTGGAATATTATTCAACCATAAAGAGGAATGAGATATTGATACTTCAACATGGATAAGCTTTGAAAATATTTTGTTAAGTGAAAGAAGATAGAAATAAAATATTCTATACTATATGATTCCATTTTATGAAACATCCACACAGGAAAATCCTTGGAGACAAAGAGTAGATCAGTGGTTGCCAAGGGCTGATGGTGGATGGGAATGAGGAACAACTGCTAACAGGTACAAGGTATTTGGGGTGGGGGGAGGGGATGGTAAATTTCTTCTAGAATTAAATATTAGTGATGGTTGCACAACTCTGTAAATATACTGAAGATCAAAGAACTGTAGACTTTAAAGAATGAGTTCTTTGGAATGTATATTACATCTCAACCTTTAAAAAATGTATAAAAATTCTTTACACTCCTCTGTTTTGTCAGGCCTGGGTCAAATCCCTACTCCTGTGGGATGAGGGAAGTCCTAGCATGAGCTGACAGTGGAGTGGTGACAAAGAAAATTCAAGGTGCTGTTACCAGAAGAAGGGGAAATGGGTGGGTGTTGAACTATCAAAAACATATTTTTTTTACTCCGGCCATCTCATCAAAGGATAATCCCACAATCCCCTTGATCAGATAGAGTTCTTTGTTAGTGCTGCCAATCCTATTGGTGTTTTTATTAAAAAGACTGCTTTCTTGCTACAAACATGCTCCAGTGTTTTCACAATTTCAGGTGTCAGGGGCATATTGGTTTTTCACCTGTCTCAGGTATTTGTATACCAAATCACCTCTTTCTCTCTGCAACCAAAACAATAGCTACAGTCACAGACAGTCCAATGTTCTCATTTCTGAAGACCCTCCAAACAAGACTGGTTTCTCCCTAAAGTCTTAGGTAATCAATTAGTGTAAATATGCTCTGGGTGGTGGAGTGATGGTAGACCTCTAAGCTAATTTCTTCCTAAATGCTCAGCTGAGTTCACTCTTGCTATCTTAGCACAGATGGGAAAAGTAACTCTGCCTCCTGACTTTCTCTATCCTTCAATAGAAAGTCCTGTAACTGAACATGTGAACATGGATGTGGGAAAGGAAAAAATTAATCCCCCCCAAAAAAACAATCAAACTTACTTCTTCAAATTTTAAGTATAAAATGGTTGGCCAATGTTCTCGGCTATTGAATTTTGGATACCCCTATGTATTCTGTCAAATATAATGCAATATACCAAAATAACCAATTATCTTTAAGTGTTCATTTTGTAGGTATTTAGTAGAGTTAAAAAGGAACACAACCATGACTGGTAATAGGAGCTTGGAAATTACATAGGCAAGTAATTAAAACTATTCTCTGTTGGGTAGAATTTTCTAAACTTCCTCTCTTCATTGACATTGTCCTTATCCAGAGTTTGAGATTTTTATCTCAAAGGAATTAAAAAAGAAAAGAAAGAAAACTATTGTCTCCAAATTTGAACTTCTGTTTTCATGCTTAAAAAGAGAAAAGAAAAAAGAAAAAAAAAAAACCCTACACATTCTAAATGACTCTGAAGTGAAAATTTTCTCTCCTTTTTAGCAAATGAGACTTAAAATGCAATAATTTAGAAAAAATAATGGGCCAAATTCACTTCCTGAAACCATTTTTATTGTGCTGTCAAAAACCTATGATAGTAAGATTTTTATCTTTTGTATAGATTTCGGAAAATCAGTCAATGTATGGAAAAAGTTGAAGGCAAGGGTACTGATGTCAGAGCATAAATAAAGCTTGTGCCTGAACAATGTATTTTCTCTTCGGTTTGCACTTACTTGCAATACCTTGAAAGCACAAAAGGTGCTTAGTCCCAATCACAAACAGCCAAAGATTGATTATGGAAACAGCGCTTGACGCAGAGAACAAAAATTGACGGATGGTGGAGAAGGATACCAATACTGAATCATTGACATATTGTTTCCGAGCATGAATGCTTATTTATGCTTTTTAGTCTGGTACAGTGACTAGATAGTGCATTTTTGAGAGCATTTTGGAAGAGACTGAGACTTTGTACATATTTCTCTGATGGCTTTTTTTATTTTAAGATTTTATTTTTCCATGATTTGCCTATTGTTGACAGTGCTGCCATAAACATTGGGGTACATGTGCGCCTATGCATCAGCACTTCTGTATCCCTTGGACAAATCCCCAGCAGTGCTATTACTGGGTCATAGGGGAGTTCTATGGATAGTTTTTTGAGGAACCTCCACACTGTTTTCCAGAGCGGCTGCACCAGTTTTCATTCCCACCAACAGTGTAGGAGGGTGCCTGTTTCTCCACATCCTCACCAGCATCTATAGTTTCTTGATTTGTTCATTTTAGCCACTCTGACTGGCATGAGGTGGTATCTCAGTGTGGTTTTCATTTGTGTTTCCCTGATGATGACTGATGCTGAGCATCGTTTCATCTGCCTGCAGGCCATGTGGATGTCCTCATTGGAGAAGTGTCTGTTTATGTCTTCTGCCCATTTCTTCACTGGATTATTCATTTTTTGGATGTGGAGTTTAGTGAGTTCCTTGTAGATTTTCGATACTAGCCCTTTATCTGATATGTCCTTTGCAACAATCTTTTCCCATTCCTATTAGTTTTCTTGATTGTTTCCTTTGCAGTGCAGAAGCTTTTTATCTTGATGAGGTCCCAATAGTTCATTTTTGCTTTCATTTCCCTTGCCTTTGGGGATGTGTCGAGTAAGAAATTGCTGCGGTTGAGGTCAAGGAGGTTGTTTCCTAGAGGGTGAATGTCCATCACCTGATGAATGGATCAAGAAGATGTGGTGTGTGTATATATATATATATATATATATATATATATATATATATATACACAATGGAGTATTACATGGCAATGAGAAAGAAGGAAATATGGCCATTTGTAGCCAAGTGGATGGACCTCAAGGGTGTCATGCTAAGCGAAATAAGTTAGGCGGAGAAGGACAGATACCATATGTTTGCACTCATAGGTCTAACAGGAGAACAGGAGAAACCTAATGAAGGACCATGGGGAGGGGGAGGGGGAAAGAGAGTTGGGGAGAGAGAGGGATGAAAAACCTGAGAGACTATTGAATAATGAAAATGAACCAAGGGTTGAACGGGGAGGGGGAGGGAAAAAGAGGTGGTGGTGATGGAGGAGGGCACTTGTGGGGAAGAGCACAGGGTGTTATATGGAAACCAATTTAATAATAAACTATTTATAAAAAAGATTTTATTTTTAAGTAATCTCTATATTCAGTGTGAGCTTGAACTTACAACCCCATGATCAAGAGTTGCATGCTCTACCAATTGAGCCAGCTGTGTTCCCCTGATGGCCTTTTATCTTAACAAAGGTGCCGCCCACAAGCTGAATGGTAATCAGATAAGATTTAATTTCTGTTTCAAAATCAAATCAGATTCATTGTCAGAAAGGTACTACCTGAACAGTTTCCTGATCTTTAAACTTAATGGGACTAAGAATACTTCTTCACTTAAAAGAAAAATGACTATTGAAACTCAAAATTTGAATATTTTGAAAATGAATATATTCTGCTCTAAAATATAGAATCCGGCCAAGATACTGTAAATACACACAAATCGCCATAATTTTAACATGGAAGGAAACTGTGGATTTGAATTTATAGACCCTTCAGAACGTGGAAGGACTAAGCTCATTAAATTTAGAGAAGCTGAGTATAAACATCTCACGCACTTTACCTTCTAATGTAAGCTCATTTTTTCAGTCGATTTGCTCCTACATGATGCCCTACTCTTAAATCTTGCCTCCTTGCCCTGTTCAAAAAATACTGCCTCTTCTTATTATCCCTGTGATGATTTTAACTTATCCACATAGTACTCACTGTTCAAAATAGAGTTAAAGAGCTATCTTCCCCCAAAAAGCTTTTTGGCCTCATATTTATTTATTCTTTCTTTGAATTTTATTTTAAGGGGTTATTTTGAGAGAGTGCATGTGCATGCAAATACGAGTAGGGGAGGGGCAGAGAGAGGAAGACAGAGTTTCCAAAGTGGGCTCCATGCTGACAACAGAGAGCCTGATGTGGGGATTTGAACTCACAAACCACAAGATCATGACCTGAGCAGAAGTCAGGCACTTAACCAACTGAGTCACCCAGGGACCCCTATTAATTCTTGTTTTATGGATTTCCACAGCCTTCATTCTCAGTACCATTCATCAAACTTACCCGTTTTTACTCCTTGCAATGAAATTCTGTCAGTGTAATCGTGACCACCCAATACTTAGCTCAGATTTAATTGGTATTGAAATCCAGTGAAAGATAAAAATGTCCTTTAAAGGGAATTGGAAGTTTTAGGTCATTAGAACCTCTGCCTCAAACTTTAGATGCTTCCTCAGTTTCCCAGGGTTGATCAGACTCCAACAAAAGAACAAGGACTGATCTGTTTGATGAAATGGTTTGTAGCAAAAAGTTGCAATTATTCATATTGCATTACCCATGAAATATATCCAGACCACTCAGCATATTGTATGGCATTCAAATACCAGAAAGAAATCCATTGTGGCTGAAGATGGGTGAATTAGAGAAAGAGGGGCAGAAGAAAAGGCCACAAAGTCAGCACAGGACCAGTTTGTGTAGGATTTTGTGGGCGGGTGGAAGGACTTTTGTTTTTCTTTCTTTTTTTTAATGGTTTTTTTTTTTAATTAATTTTTGAGAGACAGAGAGAGACAGCGTGAGCAGGGAAGGGTCAGAAAGAGAGGGAGACAGAGAATCTGAAGCAAGCTCCAGGCTCTATGCTAGCTGTCAGCACAGAACCTGACACGGGGCTCGAACCCATGAAGGGTGAGATCATGACCTGAGCCGAAGCTGGATGCTTAACCGACTAAGCCACCCAGGCACCCCAGGACTTTTGTTTTTCATGAGGGATATAAGCCAATGAAGCAACTTGAAAAGTGGTAAAATCTGACTTATGTTTGGAAGTCTCCAAGGTTTTACTTGGCCAACAAGATCAACTTCAGGAATTAGTTACCACTTACAAAGTCAGGGAAAATTGTGGAGAGATAAGTGTGGGTAGAAAGAAACAGTGAATCCAGAGGTCAGCCTTAAGGTTCAATAGGCATATCAGATATCTAAATGGAGATATTATGTAGTCCATAACTGTGTGGAGTTTGGCAGAGAGATCCAAGTAGAGATGTAAATTTCGGAGTAGATATAAATTTTGAAGGCTTTAAAAATGAGGAACCTGAGTGAGATTACATTAGAAAAGGGCATAGAGAGAGAAGACATCCAAGGAATAAACCCTGAATCATTTCCATGATTAATGGTTAGGAATATGAGAAGGAGTCAACAAGGAGACTAAGAAGGGCCTCTAGTAAAGCACTATAAAATGAAGAAAGAATAGTGACTCAGAAGCTACTGAAGAAAGATTCTTTTTAGGAATGAGGCTGTCATCCAATGTATCAAATGCAGATCAATTTGTGATATGTGCTAGGGAATGGTGGGAGAAAGTTCAGAAAACAATGCATTCAAGAGACAATTGAAGTAAAGGAACTTGAGATAGGGTGGATAGGCAGGTATGTCAAAAGTTTTGCTGTTAATGGGGGAAAAGTGGTGCTATAGCTGGAGAGGGGAGTGGAATTAAGGGGAAACATTTATGATATAATCTTTTGAAACATGACCCAAGAGAGAAGTAAAAAATGATGCAGAAGCTGAAGCAATATTCTTGAGGAGACAAAAGGAGAGAAATACTGAAAACAAAAGAGGAAACACTTCCCTCAGAGTCAAGGCACAGTACAGGGGTTGGGCATAGTATACAGGTACAGATGAATGTGGGCTGGTAACAAGTGGTGAAAACGTATGGAACTTCTCTTCTGATGCTTCTACTTTTCAAGGAATTATGTTGTATTTATGTCAGTTATGAGCAAAGAGAGGAAAGTAGGTGTTGGAAGCTTGAGGAGGAAAGAATACAGTGGAAAATAATTTATTCTTCTAGCTGAAGGAGGAAATGACTGATTAGAGAAGCAGTTTTAAAGTTTTCACTGGGGGTCTCCTTCAGGCCCCCAAGGGCCTTTACAGGGGTCTGGGAGGTCAAAACTATTTTTATTATAATACTCTTATTTGCTTTTTCACTCTCATTCTTTAATCAGCATATGCTAGAATTTTTCAAAGACAGCATGACATATGGTAGTGCAAGAGATTCAGTGCAGATGTAGACATTGGAATCTAGCTGTCTTCTATTAAGCCAGACACTGTAGAGATTTGCAGAATATAAAATGATACTCTTTTCATCAACTTTTTTGTTCTTGTAAGGTAGAGTCATTATTCATAACATAGTTCTGTTAACGTGTAATAGATTTATTTTATTCTTAAATATATTAAGAAATGTCTTAAACTTTCTCTACCTTAATTTCTAATATGACACATATTGGTAGATATAATTCACATAAACAAAAGCTATTAATTATATAAATTTTAGGAGAAAAAGTCTTGAAACAAAATTTTGAAAACTATTGAGCTAGGAAAATTTAGTTTTATTCCTGTGTTCCACCTAGTGTGCTCTTAAAAGCAATGATTACACATTTAAAATAAAGCCAGAAAAAACAATCCTAAAACTTGTATGGAGCCACAAAAGACCTGGAAAAAAAAAAAAAAAGGTCTTGGGAAAGAAGAACAAAACTGAAAGCATCACACTTCCTGATTTCAAACTATATTACAAAGCTATTATAATTAAAACAACATAGTATAGGCGTAAAAACAGATATGTTGGTTAGTGGAACAAATAGCACAGAAATAAACCCATGCATATGTGGTCAATTAATTTATAGCAAACGAGCTAAGCATATACAATGAGGAAAGGATAGTCTCTTCAATAAATGATGTTTGAAAAACTGGAGAGACACATGGAAAAGAATGAAACTGGAACCCTATCTTACATCACACACAAAAATAAAGGTTTGAACATAAGACTTGAAACCATAAAACTCCTAGATAAAAACATAGGTGGTAAACTTACCATTTGTTTTAGGAATGATTTTTTGGATTTGACACCAAAAGCAAAGACATCAGAAGTAAAATAAACTAGTGTGACTGAACAGCAATAGAAACCATCAACAAGATGAAAAGACAACCAATGAGAAAAAAATATTTGCAAATCATATACGTGATAAGTGGCTAATATCCAAACTAGATAAATAACTCATATAACTCAATAGCAAAATGAGAAACAATCCAATTCAAAAATGGGCAAAGTAATGGAATAGACATTTTTCCAAAGGAGATATACAAATGGACAACAGGTACATGAATATGTGCTCAATATCACTGATCACCAGGGAAATACAACTCAAAACCACAATGAAATGTCACCTCACACCTGCTAGAATTGCTGTCACCAATTCTATGGGATGGGCATACCTGGGCGGCTCAGCTGGTTAAGTATCCCACTCTCGATTTTGATTCAGATCATTATTTCATGGGTCATGAGTTAGAGCCCCATATGGGGCTCCATGCTGACAGTGTTGAGCCTACTTGGGATCCTCTCTCTCTCCTTCTCTGTCGCTCCCCTGCTCTCTTTCTCAAAATAAATAAATAAACAAACAAAAGACGAAATGATAAGTGTTATTGAGGCTGGGAAGAAAGAGGACTTTTACACACTGTTGGTAAGAATATAAATGGAACAGCCACTATGAAAAAAACAGTATAGAGGTTCATCAAAAAATTAAGAATAGAGCTACCATATGATCCAGGATTTCCACTTCTGGGTATGTCTTCTAAGGAAATGAAACCACTATTTCAAAGAGGTATCTTTGCTTCAGGTGCCTCAGGTCAGTGAATGGATTGCTGAACAGAATGAAGAATGAGATCTTTGGAGAAGTAGGTTGTTTAAATCGTTAAGAACTAAGATACTGATCTATATGCAAACCTCTTTAAGGAAGTAGAGGAAGAGGAAGAGGAGATGAGGTTGTAAATGTGGAGCTCTGGAAGGAATATTGTATCTAGTCACCAGAAGGACAGGGCTACTTGACTGGGAATGTCAGAGCTCCACCAAATGGGAGAATCATAAAGACCCACCTGTGGTAAGGCAGATGTTTTAGTAGCCTCCCCAACCTCTATCGCGCAATCTTGGAAAAGGGCCTCACCCACCCTAATCCTCAATTTTCTTACTATGAAATGGGTAGATTAGTTATAGGGTGGTCATAAAAATAAATATGAGATAACACATATGAACAAGATACTACAATGCTTTCCACCTAGTTAGCACTCAAAATACATAGTGATGATCATTATGATGATCTCATCAGCAAAATTATCCTCTTTGTACCTATGATGGTGCTAGGTATTACATGTTAAGTTGAATATGTATGACTCATTCATTTTCTACTCCAATCAGCATTTTTGTTTCTCTATTTTTTTTTTTTTAAGAAAATGGCAGTATATGAGACTTTGGAGATATACCTTAGCTCCTAGGACACTCATCATTACCCAGTAGCAGGCCAAGAAATGATTGGTTATTTGTCTGTAAACACTAATCTTTGCCTATGCTTTGGAGGCTCTGTAAAACAAGGATAATGATACAGTACATGTTTGTTAATGGTTTTTGATTCTGTAGATGAATGCAGCCATAACATTAAATTGTCACCAAATTTAAATTAGATCCTCTTTAATGCAAGATCCTCATAAAATGTAGTTTTTCTATTTAAGTCTAAAGCAAACCTACAGCTTAACTTTGTAATGAATGTTTTAGCCAAGAAATTTTATATAATGGGTTCGGAATTGTGTCTTTTTCCATAATATTTTTCATTTGTACACAATTCACCATAATATGTAATTTAAGGGCACAAATGTGACTTGAAAATGATAAACACATGCTACTTTCCATGATATCAAGTGCCTTGCTGTATTTTACCAGTTTTCTTGCCATCCCTAATTTTCTTTTTGAAAAATTAATTTTGGCCAATGCCTCAGTCTTCTGCTGCTTAGATCAGACATCTCTTAAGTGATGAGAGATGGGACATTAGGGAGAAGAAGGGACGTTAATAATAACAGTAGTCATCTCGTCATGTATTTATTGAGTGCTTACTGTGTGCTAGTCACATTATTTGTTTATTTATTTATTTACTTATTTATTTATTTATTGTTTTTGTCCACTCACTTGTTTTATTTTTTTCAGTTTCTTTAAAAATACAATTTATTGGGGCACCTGGGTGGCTCAGTCAGTTAAACATCTGACTTTGGCTCAGGTCATGATCTCACGTTCGTGGGTTTGAGCTCTGTGTCAGTCTCTGTGCTGACAGCTCAGAGCCTGAAGCCTGCTTCAGATTCTGTGTCTCCCTCTCTCTCTGCCCCTCCCCCTCTCATGCTCTGTCTCTTTCTGTCTCAAAAATAAATTTTAAAAAACATTTAAAAAATACGATTTATTGTCAAATTGGCTAACATACAACATCCAGTGCTCATCCCAACAAGTGCCCTCCTCAATTCCCATCACCCACTATCGCCTCTCCCCCACCTCACCCTCATCCACCCTCAGTTTGTTCTCTGTATTTAAGAGTCTCATGGTTTGCCTCCCTCCCTCTCTGTTTGTAACTATTTTTATCCCTTTTCCTTCCCCATGGTCTTCTGTTAAGTTTCTCAAGGCCCACATAAGAGTGAAAACATAAGATATTTGTCTTTCTCTGACTGACTTACTTCACATAGCATAACACCCACCAGTTCCATCCACACTGCTGCAAATGGCAGGATTTCATTCTTCTTGTTGCCAAGCAGGATTCCATTGTATATATAAGCCACCTCTCCCCCCCCCCCCATTTCTTATATATTTTTTAATTTACATCCAAGTTAGTTAGCATATTGTGCAACAATAATTTAATTTAGATTCCTTAATGCCCCTTCATTTAGTCCATCCCCCCTACCACAACCCCTCCAGTAACCCTCTGTTTGATCTCTGTATTTAAGATTCTCTTAAGTTTTGTCCCCTCCCTGTTTTTATATTATTTTTGCTTCCCTTCCCTTATGTTCATCTGTTTTGTATCTTAAAGTCTTCATATGAGTGAAGTCATATGATATTTTTATTTCTCTTACTTACTAATTTTGCTTAGCCAAGTACCCTCTAGTTCCATCCACATAGATGCAAATGGCAAGATTTCATTCCTTTTGATTGCCATGTGCTACACCATTGTATGTATACCACATCTTCTTTCTCCATTCACCCATTGATGGACATTTGGGCTCTTTCCATACTTTGGCATTTGTTGATACTGCTGCTATATACATTGGGGTGCATGTGCCCCTTCAAAACAGCACATCTGTATCCCTTGGATAAATACGTGGTAGTACAATTACTGGGTCATCGGGTAGTTCTATTTTTAATTTTTTGAGGAACCTCCATACCGTTTTCCAACGTGGCTGTAGCAGTTTGCATTCCCACCAGCAGTGCATTCTCTTTCTCTGCATCCTTTTCATCATCTGTTGGCATGAGTGGTTAATGTCAGCCATCTGACAAGTGTGAGGTGGCATCTCATTGTAGTTTTGATTTGTTATTTCCCTGATGCTGAATGCTATTGAGCATTTTTTGATATGTGGGTTGGCCATGTGGATGTCTTCTTTGGAGAAGTGACTATTCATGTCTTTTGCCCACTTGTTCACTGGGTGATTTATTTTTTGCATGTTGAGTTTGATAATTTCTTTATAGATTTTGGATACTAACTCTTTATCTGATATGTCATTTGCCTATATCTTCTCTGATTCCACTGGTTGCCTTTTAGTTTTGCTGATTGTTTCCTTCCCTGTTTATTTTGATGAGGTCCCAATAGTTCATTATTCTTTTGTTTCCCTTGCCTCTGGAGATGTTTTGAGTAAGAAGTTGCTGTGGCCAAGGTCAAAGAGGTTTTTGCCTATTTACTCCTCAAGGATTTTGATTGCTTCTTATCTTATGTTTAGGTCTTTCATCCATTTTGAGTTTATTTTTGTGTATGGTTCATTTTTCTGGATGTCACTGTCCATTTTTCCCAGCACCACTTGCTGAAGAGAATGTCTTTATACTGTTGGATATTTTTTCATGCTTTGTCAAAGATTAGTTGGCCATACATTTGTGGGTCCATTTCTGGGTTCTCTGTTCTGTCCCATTGATTGGACTGTCTACTTTTGTGCCAGTGCCATACTGTCTTGATTACAGCTTTGTAATGCAGCTTGAAGTCTGGGATTGTGATGCCTCCTAATCTGTTTCTTTGTTGTTGTTGTTGTTGTTGTGTGTGTGTTTTTAAGATTGCTTTGGCTATTCAGGGTCTTTTCTGGTTCCACACATTTTAGGATTATTTGTTCTGGCTCTGGGAAGAATATTGGTGTTATTTTGATAGTCATTGCATTGGATATGTAGATTGCTTTTGGTAGTATTGACACTTTAACAATATTTGTTCTTCCTATCCAATAGCATGGAATGTTTTTCATATTTTTTGTGTCTTCTTAAATTGCTTTCATAAGCTTTCTAGTTTTCAGTGTATAGATTTTTCACATCATTGCTTATATTTATTCCCAGATATTTTATGGGTTTTGGTGCAATTGTAAATGGGATTAATTCCTTGATTTCTCTTTCTGTTGCTTCATTATTGGTGTATAGGAATGCAATCAATTTCTGTGCATGGACTTTATCTCCTGCAACTTTGCTGAATTCATGGATCAGTTCTAGCAGTTTTTTGGTGGAATCTTTTGGGTTTTCTATATAGAGTATCATGTCATCTGCAAAGAGTGAAAGTTTGACGTCCTCCTGGCCTATCTGGATGCCTTTTATTTCTTTGTGTTGTCTGATTACTGAGGCTAAGACTTCCAATACTATATTGAAGAAGAGTGGCGAGAGTGGACATTCCTGTCTTGTTCCTGAACTAAGGGGGAAAGCTCTCAGTTTTTCCCCATTGAAGATGATATTAGCATTGGGTCTTTCATATATGGCTTTTATGATCTAGAGGTATGATCCTTCTTTTCCTACTTTCTTCAGGGGTTTTATCAAGAAAGGATACTGTATTTTGTCAAATGCTTTTTCTGTATGTATTGAGAGGATCATCATCTACTGATGTTATGAATCACACTGATTGTCTTGCAGATACTGAACCAGCCCTGCATCCCAGGTACAAATCCCACTTGGTCATGGTGAATGAATTTTTTAATGTATTGTTGGACCCGGTTGGCTAATACCTCATTGAGGATTTTTGCATCCATGTTCATCAGGGAAACTGGTCTATAGTTCTCCTTTTTAGTGGGGTCTTTGTCAGGTTTTGGAATCAAGGTACTGCGGGCTTCATAGAAAGAGTTTGGAAGTTTTCTTTCCATTTCTATTTTTTTTGGAACAGCTTCAAGAGAATAGGTGTTAACTCTTCCTTAAATATTTGGTAGAATTCCCTTGGGAGGCTATCTGGCCCTGGACTCTTGTTTTTTGGGAAATTTTTGATTACTAATTCGATTTCCTTACTGGTTATGGGTTTGTCCAAATTTTCTATTTCTTTCTGTTTCAGTTTCCATAGTTTATATGTTTCCAATAATTTGTCTGTTTCTTCCAGATTGCCTATTTTATTGGTGTATAATTGGTCATTATATTCTTCTATTATTTGTATTTCTTCTGTGTTGGTTTTGATCTTTCCTCTCTCATTCTTAATTTTATTTATTTGGGTTCTTTCCTTTTTCTTTTTAATCATAATGGCTAGAGGCTTATAAATTTTGTTAATCCTTTCAAAGAACTAGCTTCTGGTTTCACCAATCTGTTTGTTTTTGTTTGGATAGCATTGATTTCTGCTCTAATCTTTCTTATTTACTGTCCTCTGCTGGTTTTGGGCTTTATCTGCTGTTCTTTTTCCAGCTCTTTAAGGTTTAAGATTACGTTGTGTATCTGGGGCCTTTTGTCCTTCCTTAGGAAGACCTAGGTTGCTAATGCTTACCTGTAATGACTGCCTTTGCCCTGTCCCAGAGGTTTTGGGGTGCAGTGTTACATTTTCATGTACTTCCATGTACTTTTTAATTTCCTCTTTAACTTCTTGGTTAGCCCATTCATTAAGTAGTATGTTATTTAATTTCTATGTATTTGTTATGTTTCCAACTTTTTCTTGTGGTTGATTTTGAGTTTCATAGCATTGTGGTCTGAAAATATGCATGGTATGTCTTGATCTTTTTGTACTTGTTGAGGGCTGATTTGTCCCAGTATGTGATCTATTATGGAGAAAGTTCCATGTGCACTGGAGAAGAATGTATATTCTGCTGTTTTAGGATGAAATGTTCTGAATATTTTTGTTAAGTCCATCTGGTCCAATGTGTCTTCAAAGCCATTGTTTCCTTGTTGATTTTCTGTTTAAATGATCTGTCCATTGCTGTAAGTGGAGTGTTGAAATCCCCTCCTATTATGGTATTATTATCAGTGAGTTTCTTTATGTTTGTGATTAGTTGATTTGTTTATTTTGGTGTTTCCACATTTGGAGCATCAATGTTCACAATTGTTAGGTTCTCTTGGTGGATAGACCACTTAATTATGGTATACTGCCCTTCTTAATCTATTACATCTTTATTTTAAAGTCTAGATTGTCCGATATAAGGGTGTCTACTTGTGGCTTTCTTTTGCTGACCATTAGCATGATAGGTGGTTCTCCATCCCCTTACTTTCAATCTAAAGGTTTCCTTAGGTCTAAAGTGGGCCTCTTGTAAATAGCATATAGAAGGATCTGTTTTCTTATCCATTCTGTTATTCTGTAACTTTTGATTGGAGCATTTAGTCTATTGACGTTTAGAGTGAGTACTGAAAGATATGAATTTACTTCCATTATGTTTCTTGTAGAATTGGAGTGTCTGGTGGTATTCTTTAGTCCTTTCTAATCTGTCTGTTGTCTGTCTCTCTCTCTCTCTCCTTCTTTTCTCCCTCAGAGAACATTTCTTTTAGGGCTGGTTTAGTGGTCATGAATTCCTAACTTTTGTTTGGGAAACTTTTAATATCTCCTTCTATTTTGAATGAGAGCCTTGCTGGAGAAAGAATTTTTTGCTGTATATTTTTCTGATTCAGCACATTGAATATATCCTACTACTCTTTCCTGACCTGGCAAGTTTCTGTGAATAGGTCTGCTGCAAACCTGTTCTGTCTTTCCTTGTAGATTAAGGACTCTTTTTCCCTTGCTGCTTTCATGATTCTTTCCTTGTCTGAGGATATTGTGAATCTGACTGTGATATGCCTTGTTGATGGTCAGTTTTTGTTGAATCTAATGGGAGTCCTCTGTGCCTCCTGGATTTTGATGTCTGTGTGTTTCCCCAGTTTAGAAAAGTTTTCCACTATGATTTGCTCACATAAGCTTTCTACCCCCTTTTCTCTCTCTTCATCTCCTGGAACTCCCACGATTCTAATGTTATTCCTTTTTAATGAATGACTGATTTCTCTAATTCTTCAATTGTGCTCTTTTGCCTTAGTCTCCCTCTTTTCTTTTTGCTTCATTTTTCTCCATAAGTTTGTCCTCTATATCGATGATTTGCTGTTCTGTCCCATCCAGCCCTGCTGCTATGTCATCCTTTAGAGATTGAAGCTCAATTACAACAGTTTTTATTTCATCCTGACTACATTTTACTTCTTTTATCTCTGCAGAAACAGTTTCTAATCTATTTTTGACCTCAGCTACTATTCTTATTATCGTGATTCTAAATTTTGATTGAGACACCTTGCTTCTGTCTGTGTTGGTTAAATCCCTGGCTGTCGTTTCTTTCTGCTGTTTCTTTTGGGTGAATTCCTTCATTTCATTATTTTGTAGGAAGAAAAAGAAATAATGAGGTAAAAAATAAAATGAAAAATTAAAATAAAAAAATTAAAAACAAGAGACACACACAAAAAAATCAAATAAATGATGCTAGATCCTAGATGTGTTTTGGTCTGGGTGTTGAAAGGGGCTTGATAGATTAGAGGGAAAAAAGGGAAAAAGAACAAAGAGAAAACATTTGAAAACTTATAAAAATGAATACAATGAACTAGCATAAACTGAGATTATGGAAGTAAAATGGAATTTTAAAAATTTACTAAAAAGTAAAAAATATACTAGAAAAAAGTAAAGAAACATGCTTTAATAAAAATAGAAAATAAAAATAATCTTTTTCTTTTTCTCTACTCAAGAAAAAGAAAAAAATATAAATAGATGGACCAGTGAATAGACTGGAATATAATTGAAAATACATCATTTTCCCCTACAAGCACGTAAGGTCCATTAGCTAAATAGGTGGGGCAAGAGTGGTGTTTCTGAAGAGGGAGATTTGCCCTGTTGGGTTACGCTTGGTGTAACTGCTCCGTTCTCCACTAGCTGGCGCTGCTTAGCTCACTGGGAGTATTTCTGTGGTACCCGTAGGTGTGTGCGTGCATGCGTGTGAAGGGTGAAAATGGCGTCACCCAGCTACTCAGTATCTAGTTGGAACTCTGTTCTCGTGGATCACCAATTGCACACCTGTCCTTTGTCTCCGGTTTCCATCCACTTCCTGCTTTGACACTGACTGTGACCAAGCAGTTAGGTTGCCAGGTGGCATCCATCTTGATTTTTATCTCAGATGCGACTGTTTTTCCCGACCACTTACCTCTGGGAGACTGTAACTGACTCGTTTTGTCCTTCTTGTGAGGGTCTCACCCAGCTATGGCCAGGTGCTGGCAGCACGCTGGAAGGTTTGTGGACTGTGCTACTGCCGATGCCTAGAGACTGCGCCTAGGTGGCAGCCCACCCCAGAAAATACTCTACCATTTGCAGCGTTTCAGGGATTATGGAAAATCACAGCACACATGTGGCACGAAGCTTCACCCTTAACAATCTTGTTCCAGCACTAGCGAATGTGGTTGTTCTTCAGGATCCGCTGGGACCTTTACCTGTGGGCATTCCTTCCAGCAGGAGAACCTCTTCTGTCCATGTGGCCCGAGGACCCCTGGACTTCACTCTGCTTCTTTGGATTTGCCCTTCTCACCAGAGCACCAACAGGTATTGAGCTGTTTCAGACTCTGTGCTCCCCCCTGTTTATAGAGTCTTAATTGAATGTAAACCACCTCTTTTCTCCCATTTTAGTTCAGTCCCTCAGGCTGTTTCCACTTTCCCACTTTCTCTCCAGCTACTTTTGGGGGGGTGTTTTTCCCATGCTCTCCCCCCATATCCATCCTCTCTCTGCAAGCAAAAATCGCTCCCTGTCCTCTGTGGCTTCTCTCTCCCCCAGTTCACCTCTCTGTGCCGCGTACCTGCTGAGTTCTGTGGTTCAGGTTGTGCCGATGGTTGTGTTAATCCTCAAATCAGGTTTCTAGGTGTGCAGGATGTTTTAGTGTTGATCTGGCATGGGCATGAAACACACAGAAAAACTTCCATGCTGTTTCACCATCTTGGCTTCTACTCCATAATTTATTTTTTAATATATTTAATCCTCCCAGAAGCCCTAAGTTGGAACTCTGTTCTCAGGGAACAGAGCTACTCTTATTGATTTCATTACACAGATCAGAAAACTTAAGCAGAATCACACAGCTAACAAGTGAGCAGCCAAGATTATAACCCAAGTAGTGTAATTAGTGTAGTCACATTTTCAACTAAGATCTGAATGTTTGACACTACCTACTGCCACCTCTTTGATATGCATTTATTTCTAGGTGGCACTGTACCCACATCTTGGTATTTAACTTAGCTTGTGTCTTTTAATAGGCCTTATAAAGGCGTATAAAATTATAAAGTTTATTTTTATGATTGCTTTGTTTTATATCTGCAGGGACTTCTGCATGTGCTGGATAAGTATTATCCAAATAAAAAAGAAATTAATCAGAGAATACATTCTTTCTGATAGTTATTTTCACCCCTCAGTGGGATGGTCAATTATTCCTTTGTGGTGAGGTTGTTGGATGATGAAAGCTGAATGCTTGCTGGAGTAATTCTACTTTTTTCTTTTAAGTTTACTTATTTTGAGAGAGGGGACAGAGAGAGAGAGAGAGAGAGAGAGAGAGAGAGAGTATCCCAAGTATGTTCCATGCTGTCAGCACAGAGCCTCATGTGGGGCCTGAGCCCACAAACCATGAGATCATGTCCTGAGCCTAAATCAAGTCAGATGCTTACCCAACAGAGACATTCAGGCACTGCCCTCGGGTAATTATTTGTCTTTGTAATGGAATTTCACTTTTTTCTCATTGTGATATATATTTGTTATTTTGATTTAAGTAATCTAAGGGGACATATCTACACAGCCTTGATAAATAATTGTTTCAATGTGACCCTAAGCTTGAGGTAACCTAATTCCAGGCTTAAATTCTTTGTCACTTCATTATTTTTTAGTATATCAAAAATGTTCAAGGGAAAGTAGAAATATATAGTATAGGGACAGAAAAAATGTGGTTCCTGAAATCAGTGTAGTGAACACTGAATTGGAAGCCCCAAAACATTTTTTCAAATTTATTCTTTGCCTTTAAGTAATTGATTCTCTTGGTGGGGATGGGGGGAATCTGTATTTTCTTTTATAAAATAAAATTGTTGCTCAAGATGCCCATTGTTCTTTCCAATATTTATTCTAGTAGTTCATTATCACTGATACACAATGTACAATAAATACATCTGTTACTCTTTCTCACTTCTTTCTCCTTCTCTCTCTTCCTTCCTTTCTTTCTTTCTTTCCTTCTTTCCTTCTTTCTTCCTTTCTCATATGTCTGTAGACCTTTCAAAATAAATGAGAATTTCAGGTTCCAGACGGTTTCCTCTAATGGTTTTTAAGGAACATACATCTGAAAATTAGGACTTAGAATTGGGAAGCAAGTGAACCATATAATAGTCTAACCACCGTATGGAGAACATCATTTGTCATAACCATTCAATATATCATCCACGAGCTACCATACATTTCATATTCATGAGTTTATTGAATTCAATACTAAATAATTGGCTTATATCTAAATATGTGCCTTTTGAGAAATAGAATTATGATCTCTTTGAAACAGACCCTGTTTGGGGAGCATACTTTATTTTAGTATCATAAATCCATAATCCATTAGCAAATATATTTAAACAGATAAGTTTTTAAGCCTTCAAAAGACTTTAGCCCCTGAGCATTATTCTTCCATATTTTCCCCCACTAACTTCTCATGATCACTTCAGGTTAGCATAATAGGAGAACCTCAGATAAATGCAGGAGGCTTATAGTTCTTCTGACAAATTTATTCCAAGGTTTTCTGAAATGACCCAACTTCCCCACCCACAATTTAATCCTGGTAAAGTGTCAGTGAAACTAAAATAGATACGAGGCTTATTTCTGAGTACTATGGCTGAGTGAATAATGTAAGTGGACAGTTATTGATTACCTGTCTGGACTGATTGACACTAATTTTAATAAGCTAGGACCTTTCTCCCTTCTTTCAGACAGCTGTTCATGAGTTCAAGACTTTATTCCTCCATTAAGACTAATAGAATGACTTGCTGACTTTTTCTAAAGGCTTTCCATGATCAGAGAAACAAATTATTATGAAAGCCCAGAAGCTAAATTGTAATTTTATAAAGATACTTTTGGTCTTTTAATGTTTGATTTGCTGTTTGACTGCTTTCCAGATAATTAAAATGTTCTATGTCCAAGCCCCAAATGTGAACTAAAGGACCTCTGAGTATTTCACCTTAAGTAAGTGAATCATTGTTAGTTATGAGATTGTATTTACTGGGGCTGTGTAACAATAGCTGGCAAGTGAGCAAATTAATTCAAAACAAGTCTTCAAGCTAAAGAATGCAGCTTGCATTTGTGACACCGAGTTGATAGGAAATTATATATATAACAAACATGTTTGTGTGTAAGCCGTACCTCTTCCATCTACACAATAATTTTTGAAAATATCTTTGACACCTAAAAATAGGATGATAAATGCAAATTCCAAAACCAGACAGTAGTTAAATCAGCCAGTTTAATGACTCTCCCTCTTTCTACTACCACCTCTGCTCCTTATTTTAATCATTAGATCATGGACCAAAAGTTGGAATGAGGGCTCCTGTTACAAACAATAGCATCAAAAATTAATATCAATTAGCTAGCTCTTGAGGGGATAAAGCTCTATAATAAAGGGAAGAATCATTAGAATGCACTGAGTTGGTTTCATCTTTCTCCCTTCTGGGAACCTAGCATTTAAATGAGATGATTACATTTCAATTTGTGCTCCTGCAAAAGCAACTAATTTGGTTGCATTTGTTGCTTACTTTTGAGAGGAGACCATGATAGCTACTGTATCTCCCCATGTATGATTAGTAATGAAGATGTCCATTTTCATTTCATCTTTGCACAGAAACAGCCTTGCCAAATGCTCACACCTGCAAGTATCTTTTCTAACTCCTCATTTTCTTCTCTAATTACTCCTTGATTGTGGGGTAAATTCTCCAACCTGTAGTGCAAAGGAAATCATTGTCTTTTTATCACCTCCCTGGGGAATTCATTCTACTTGTTTACTGATGTGTATGGCTGACTGAATGAAGTGACTCCTAATTAGAATATATGAAATAATCATTGGTCTATCTAGAGCCATAATTAATGCATTAGGAAAATTTTACTGAGTGTTAAGATAGGTATTAGCATAAATCAGCTTATTTCATCTGCTTTGAAACACAGAGGATATCTTTTAGATACAGTGTTTACTAAAACAGTGATAATTTTATGGCAATTTACTATAATCTTTAGTGAGTATCACTGAAAATATAGATTATTGTCTCTAGACTCCCTTCTACATAATGTACTACCATGAAAAGAAAAAAAAATCTGGTTTGATAACTTAGTAAAATGTAATTGAAGGCTTAAGTAAAGAAAAATTCAATTGTTTTTCTGTAGTCCTTTGATAATCGATATGATCTTTAGTTAGCATTCTGCTGGGCTTGAGGGAAACAAGAACCCTACTGAGGAAATTTTATTTTCACTTGGGAAGGTGATCAAAATCTTTTGATTGCTTTAATTATATGTCTGGGTAGGAGATTGTAAAGGTGTGAAGCTAAGGACACAGAAGGATCAAGGACCTCGAGGAAAAATCTGACTGCTGCCTGCCAAGGGGTTCACGAGATCTCCTTGGCTTGGAGAATTCACCGTGGTCCAGAGGCTGGCCTTTAGCCTTGCCAGTTCACAGATACAATTTTGTTAGCATATTGAGAACATATCTGTCTTTTTGGAATGAATTCCCACAAATCAAGCTCCAGGTGAATGATGTAAAAAGCAAAGTCTATCATATTGAGTAACAATGAGAAATTTAACTGTAATAAAGCTGAGCACATTTGCATCAATATGACCAGTTCATTCCTTCACTAAGAAAATCAGTTTTTTATAGTTTATTGTCAAGTTGGTTTCCATCTAACACCCAGTGCTCATCCCCACAAGTGCCCTCCTCCATGCCCATCACTCCCCTTCCCCTCTCCCCCACGTCTATCAGCCCTCAGTTTGTTCTCAGTATTCAAGAGTCTTTCTTGGTTTGCCTTCCTCCATTTCCCCAACTCTTTTTCCCCCTCCCCCCCCCATGGTCCTCTGTTAAGTTTCTCCTGTTCCACTTAAGAGTGAAAATATACAGTATCTGTCCTTCTCTGCCTGACTTATTTCACTTAGCATAACACCCTTGAGTTCCATCCACATTGCTACAAATGGCCAGGTTTCATTCTTTCTCATGGCCATGTAGTATTCCACTGTATATGTAAACCACATCTTCTTGATCCATTCATCAGGTGATGGACATTTAGGCTCTCTCCATGATTTGGCTATTGTTGAAAGTGCCGCTGTGAACAGTGGCATACATGTGCCCCTATGCATCAGCACTTCTGTATCCCTTAGGTAAATCCCTACCTCACTAAAAAAAGTCTTCATGGGAAGTGAAATTACTCACTGAGTTTGATTGCTGAGCATGGAAAAGGGTCAGGTCAGTGAGTGAGTTCTACGATTTTGTGTTCAGTTGTCATCAGACATACTCTTTGATGTCTTAATGAAACCATGTCCACGGTACAGATCAGTTTGCTGTAGGGACTGGGATGTAGGGGGCGGTATCAGGACACTGCTTCATAGTGGATGTGGGAGGGTAGGTATTACCAGTCTTTACTGTTCCAGCCCTTCCTTTCTGCTCTTCTTTGCAAATAAGCTGCTTCCTAATTGACATATTCCTTTATGGAGAAGTTAAACCCTGGGGTCAAGTCCTTTGAGTTTTTCCATCTCTTTTAGTTTTTGCAAATCTTGGATCTCTGAAATTATGTAGCAACTCTGTATTTTAACTCCCAGAGGTCATAACTTTTTATAATTTCTCGGAGGAGAATCTACTGACCCATGTTAAATTTATTTGTATAGAAACCTTTTTTAAAAAGAAATATTCTCAGGATAGTCTCAGTTATATAATTGCTTGAACTGAAAAGTCAAAGATAACTTTGCCAAGAAGCCATTGTCACAACACATACACGCATGCTTTATTTGTGACACTGGCCTTCAATGCTCTCCCTACTTGGCCATTTCTATACTCCTCTATGGTTGTTCAGTTGCTCCCCTTAGTTTCCTCGCTCTGCCCTAGCCCTCATACACATCTATACCATGTCAAGGAGCTCCGGAGGAAGGGGCTCTACTGACTGTCGGGGTGGTCTTGTGGAAAGCTCCCTGCCCCAGCATTCAGAATGCTGGAGTTCCAGGTTGTAACCCTGCCACTAACCAGCACTGCATGCTTGTTGCAGAGACTCAACCTTTCCCGGACCCTCAGTCTCCTTATCTTTCAGTGTGGGGTTGGACCTGGCAAAATTGTAATATGTCATTGAAATATCAGTGTGAAGTAATTTAGTGAATTGTTGACAATTAAGGAGGATTGAAATGCTGATGGGATTCAGGCCCTAATCTGAGAGAGACAGTGATTTGAAAGTTATGTTTCTCCCTAAAGAGAGCCTTCTTTGAATGCTTATGGATATAATCTTTAAAGTGGATTGTATCTGTTACATCTATTGCTTTCGTTTGCCTAAAATTCCTTGTTTCATTCTTCAAGAACATCCTTTCTGTGGAGAACCTAGCGTAGGAAGACTTTCCTACACAGTCATGTCTCTTGCTGATCCAAAACTATTCATTCCACTACTGTTTGGTTCCTTGTTACTTGCTCTTTGGAATCAGTCCACTTTCCAGCTTCATTTCCTACCCCTTTCCTGCCTCCACCTGGGATTCATCTCCTTGACTCTCTCACTATTCTCAGCATAACACCCCGTGCCCTTCATGACTGAGTGCCTTTGCACATTCTGTTCTCTCTCTTTTCCTACCCCTTCTCCATAATTCTGACTCAATTTCAGTAGTGAGCCATTGGCATAGCCCTCCCTGACTTCCCACACGGGTAGAAACAGTCACTCTCTTTGCACCTAACGTATCCTCCCTATAGACTCTCTACTATAGCACATCTCACCCTGCATTGAAATTACAACTGCACTGTTCAAGTGATAAGCAAAGTGCCAACCAAATTTCATCTGGCTTCTTTCTCTTCAGTGGGTCACAGCTTATACCTATATGTACAACAAATCTATTTGAAAACGTGAGCACATTCAGGCTACCCAACTCTGCTATGTTTCACACATCTGACAACCTTAGTCTCCTGAAGCTATAATGTACCAATATTCAAAATTTAATTTGTCACTTATTATGTCTAAGGCACTATATTAAAAAACATATGTGCATTATTCCATTCAATATTTCTCATTTGAGATAAAAGCAAATCAGGCTTAGAGAGTTTAGAAGTTTGTCCAGCTAGTGATTCAGTAGAACTAAGATCCTAAGTGGTTTAACTTCAGTCTATGCTTACAACACAACACTGTCTTCTACTCAGCATCTCTATTCCTATAAACTCCCTTCTTTGTATTTCCTCTTCTTTGACCTGAATCTTTCTCTCTTCCCCATGCATTTCTACCATGCCTTTTGGAACCCTTTCTACAATGCAAATACCCTTAATTTGATCTTTTGATGTAGAATATACTGAATATGACTCCCTTTGTAAGTCTTATTCCCCCTTGTCCCCATTTTAGCAGAAGTGCTCATCTTCCCTCACTCCACATAGAACATGGTTTCCAGAACAATGTTCCTCCCCTCTTTTGTAAAATTCCCTCTTCCTTCAACGTGTATGCTGCTGTATTCGATTACTTTTAACTCTTCTTATTGCCATCTTCTGTTGACATATTGCTGTCTGGCATTTTTTTCCTAATCAAGTATTTGTATCTTTTTCAGAGCCTTTAACATTCTAGGTGAGTAACCTATTTAACACCAAGCTCACTGTTTCTTCTCCAACTCAGTCTTCTGACCATTGATTCCATCCCATTTCTACCAGATAAACACTAACACATGCAATCTTGGGCCATATTCTACCCCAAAATCTAATGATTTTATATGTTGAAGTTTAACTGCAATGTTCTATCCTTCTAGGTCTGTCCACCTGACTTATTCTCCTACTGTACAGAGTCCTCCATTTCCTTCATCTGCTAGTGGTTAATCATTCCACCTTTTCTCAGTTGTCAGCTCCCACCCAGTCAGGTTTTCCTCCCTACCTGCCTTGACTTCATAGTTGAATACCTGAATCACTTTCTCGCTAAGGCTATCAATTTCCATACTCTTTTTATGTTTATGCAGCACCTTTCCAGTAAATGGCAACACTAAATCATTGCTACATCTGTCCTCTCTGCATCTGGAGGCTTCTGGAGAATATTATACTGTAGTTGTAACAAATGCTCATATTAGAGCAAGATAGCAGGGTTTGTTTGTTAACTGAAATACTATACATGCACTATAAGCTCCTCTGAGGGATGTGCAGCCTGTCCCAGTGCAGGTGATTTCCCCATCCCCAGATCCCCAGGTGTATTTATTATCAAAAGGATCACTGGAAAAACTCTAACCTTTTGCTATTAATTTTTATGTGGCTTTGAGAAAAATCTCTGCCCTTCTCTATGCCTCATATTAAAAACTGAGGTTACTAAGTGACTTCAAAATTCATATATCATGTGAGTTTCCTTTTCACAAGTCAATGGGAACAATTTCACAAGTCAATGGGAACCGCTAGACTTGCAGAAGAATATTTTTCCATTAAATTAATCTGATAGTTGTCTCAATAATTAATCTGATAGTTGCAGGTTTGTAGCTGCAAAATGTTTGCTTGTGTTTTTATTAGTAAAGTATTATCTTTTTTGATGTGTACATATACATATACAGATACAGAATTGTATGTAGACCAATATTTCCAAATTTTATCTAAGATGAAAACCTTTGAAAAACAATGCTTGTTCTAATGGGAAGCTAAATCCTTTACACTTCTGGGTTGTGTAATTTGACTAATTTGACAATCCCTTAGGCAGTGAGATCTCATACCTAGTGATGTGGTCCCTTATCTAAATCTTCTGAAATGGAGAGATAATGTCTATGAGTTTTAATTCACACTGCAGGACCTATAAGTTTTAGGTAATGTTTGTAATTATTAAAACATGTACCATAATTCTAGTAAAGAATGGTGGATAGAGACATAGAAGGTAGGGAATGGGAAGAGAGGGAAGCAAGGAGCATGAGAACGGGAGAGAATGATCTGAGCATTGCAACCTCATGTTTTCATCACAGCACTAGAACAGAGGGGCATTTGATGCATTCCATGGTCAGGACTAGATACTAGAGATCTTCAGTGCAAAGCAGTAGGACACAGAAGGAAGCCACTTGTAAAGATCACTTAATTATCAGGTAAGAATTTGTTTGGTGAAATCCAGATATAAAACATCATATTTATTTATTCAGCAAAGTCAGTTTTGGGATTCTCCTTACTTACATGCTTTCACAAGACCCCCAGAGGTTACTGTTCTGGAAAATAGAAGAGGAGGAGTTCTTAGTCCTTAGCAGTTACTATCATACTATTGTTCTCTCTGCTACACAGTGCTCCTGTGGAGTCCTGCTTGTCCACTGTCTGTTGGATACTGCTTCTCTGAATAAGCTACATAGATAAATTCTTCACCTCGATCCTTTTCTGACTCTAAGCTCAGCCATGGTTTGACGCCATGCTGCTGCTAGGGTAGTAGCCATTCATTTCAGTCTTCCACAGATATCCACATAGCCAGCACCCCCTTAAGATAACAAAGGAGGGGTCCTAGATCTTCATTTACTTTCCAGAATTAGAGTGATAAGTGGTACAGATGTTATTTGAACCCATGGGACTCCAAGACTCATACTCTTAGCTACAACTAGATAGCATCAATCTGAAGGATTGAGGTATTCTGTCTGTTTTCTACAAGTCCAAAGGAACTATAGTAGATATGTTCAAATTGAGGAGTTTAAGACCTACTTTCTTAGCAAGTTTCAAATATGCAATACTATTATTAATTATAGTCATCACACTGTATGTTACATCTCCATAACTTATTTATTTTATAACTGAAATTTGGTACCTCTTGACACCCTTCACTCATTTTGCCCACCCCTCACTCCCTTCTGCCTCTTGTAACCACCAATTTGTTCTCTATTTCTTGGAGTTTGGCGTTTGTTTGTTTTTAGATACCACACATAAATGAAATTATAGGGTATTTATCTTCTTCTGACTTACTTCACTTAGCATAGTCTCCTCAAGGTTCATCCATATTGTCACAAATGGCTTGATCTCATTCTTTTTTTATAGCTGAGTAGCACTCCATTTGTGTACACATCACATTTTCTTGATCCATTCATCCATAGATGGACACTTAACTTGTTTCTATGTCTTAGCTACCGTAAATAATGCTGCATTGAACATGGGGGTCCATATATTTTTCTGAACTTAGGTTTTCTTTTTCATCTTTAAAAGAGATTCAGGAAGAGGTTTTATGGAAAATATTTTTTATTAGTTATTGCTTCTCTCAGGAGCTCCCTGGAACTCCTTCTACCACTCTTCTGGAAGTCAGGTCTACAAGAAATTAATATTCATTGATAAATTTGCTTTTAAGCACTGACATAAGATCTTTTCATCTTTTATATCTTTTCATACTTAAAATAATCCTAAGAAGTAGCTACTAATAGTATCCCTGTTGTATAGAGGAGAAGGCTAAGCCCATATATGTTAAGTCATTTGCCTGAGCTTCTTTGGGTGCCAGACTTCTGTCTTACACCCAGAATGATCCATTCTAATCTGCATGTTTCTCATCACATCATCACTACTGCCTCCCACGCTCTACTACTCTGCTTTAAGAGTTGATTCTAAGAGTGAGAAGAAAAGATATAACTAGTGGACATATCAGCACCAGAGTTTTTCCATGAATGTGTTGTTCTATGGAACTTGTCCGTGCAGCAAGAACTTGACTGAGTGGTTTCTGGGAAAGCCAAGCCAGCTGCTGGGAAATTGCGCCCTTGTTTAGAGAATCAGGTCCCTTTTTTATTTCTGCCAGCAGTCTTTGGGATTTCTATATTCTGATTTGATTCTGCATTCAATGTATAATTGCAATACAAGATTGAAAATGCTGTTTACAGTGTAATTCTAAAGTAGTTTGTACTTTTGCATAATTGAAATTGCTTGCTGGAAACAGCTCACTGCACCCAAATATGCCTGCTTAGCTAAGCGGGAGGACTTCCAAGTCTATTCTTTATAAAACGTTAGAGCAACTAGGTGGAGTGTATCCTGTGGCTGGCTGAGTTTTTCTAGTATTCATATGTCAAAGTTGTTCAGTTTAGGGTCATTATACCTTCCTGTTCATTAACATAGTATTGTAGGAAGGTGCATTTATGATTTTGTTAATGAAAACATTCCTTAGTTGAAGACAATTGTCAAACTATGTCAAAAATTCTAGAGTTTTCCAGATGCAAGTTTTTTTCATCACTTCCCAAAGACAGCCCAACAGTTGGTATTGCCAACATTAAGTTATAATCTTTGCTGGGATGAATTCTCCGACCTTTTTTCAAAATACACTTTGTGGAAATAAGTGATATGAATATACTGTAGTTTTCTCTCATTCTCTTTTCTCTTCAAGATTAATTTCTGTGAAGTTTCAGCCTCTAAACCTTAATAAACAGATATGTCTTGGACACCAAAGACTTACAGAGCACTGTGAACACCATTCTAAGCACTGGAAAAAATACCACCTGAAACATGTTTCTCACCCTCCAGATCACTAATGTTAGTTTTAGGAAAATAGCAGAATATGTTTGAAAGAAGTTCAATGTTCAGTTTCCAGCTTTAATACTCACTAATGACAGGACTTTCAGCAAATTATTTCATCTTTCTGAGTCTTAGTTTCTTTATCAATAAAATGAGCCACACTAATAATTATTTTCAAAATATTTATGATTTAAGTAATTTGCATAAAATTTACATAAAAACTAGCACTATATCAGACATATGCTATATCAGACTTATAGCGCATATACTTTTGGTGATGATGATAATAGTGATGCGATTATCATCTTTGTTACTTTATATATATATATATATATATATATATATATATAATGAATACTATACATTTTCAATGGCAATGCCAAATTCAAAGCTAATTTCAAGTTGTGAGTTTTTAAATATATTAATGCATGAAAATATAAATGATAAGCTTAAAAAATTTTAACTTTAAATAATACTGTTTATGCATGAAATGCTAGTGGGTATAAACCAAAGGATCCAACTTTAATAACCAGAGGTTAATCTGACTGCATATCTGAGAGTCTGAGGACTGACAGTGGAAAGGGATGGAATAGGTTTATTGATATTTAGTAAGATGGAAAAATCATAAGAGAGATTAAAAATAGTACAAGAGCAGACATTTGGTTACTGAGGGTCTCGGATTTCAATTGAGAGTTTCTAGCTGTGTGACTCAAGCAACTGATGGAATGCCTTCCTTCCTCAGTTTCCTCATTTTGAGAAAAGGTATAATATAAAAATGCTCAGCATGGGACCTGAAAAAGAGTAATTGCTCAAAAATTGGAAATTATTGTTCTCTTAGCTGTTTTTTAAATTATTAATTGGATTGAAATTTGGTTTTCATTTCTGACATCAGTCAGAATATATCCCTGGGTTTAACAGGTTCAGAAGCTTGGGCAGTGATAGATGGGTACCAAAAAATGGATTAGAATGTCCTCATGAGATATCTACTGAAAAGTGACACCATGTCAGACTCCTGAGCCACAGGAACCATGAGATAATAATTTTATGTTGTTTTAATCCACTAAGCTAGTAGTAATTTGTTATGCAGCAAAAGAAAATTAATACAAAGCTCAAGACAAAGAAATGCAGATTTGCTATGTTGAATTTCACATTTAAAGACCCGAATAGGTGTGAATGTACCATAACTGAGCATTTGTATGCGCATTGTAAATTTTAAATTGGAACAAGATGAATTTCTTTCACAGCTAATAAACCAAGTCCTCAGAAATATGCATATATTCTACCTTCCAAGGAGCTAAGAAGTTAGTGGATGGAATAGACATGTTCCTAAATTTAAAAATATCCAAAGTGAGGGTGCCTGGGTGGCTCAGTCAGTTAAGCATCGACTTTGGCTTAGGTCCTGATCTCAAAGTTTGTGGGTTCAGGGCTTGCCTTGGACTCTGTGTTGACAATCCAAAGCCTGCTTTGGATTCTGTGTCTCCCTCTCTCTCTGCCCTCCCCTGATGATGCTCTCCCTCTCTTTAAAATAAGAAGCATTAAAAAAGAACTTTAATAAAAAATATACAAAGTGAAAAATGAAGGTAGGACAAAAAAGTTGCTGAGTATGTACCAAGGATGGATTTTCCCATCCAGGTAAGACAGTGGCTCCATAGCGCAGATGAAAGACTTTTAAATCAGACTCCAGGGACATTGCAGTGATTTGGTACTTCTCTTCTGGGCTTTACTTTGATTTCCACAGAAACCACTTACACCACATTTCAATTTGTGAACAACAAAGCACATCTTTGTTCCAATGATGGGTATTTTATTCAGTAAATGTATTATTGGTCTGAACTGATTAGAGTAATAGATAATTTCCCCATCCCTTTTGGCTTACATAAGAGCCCAAATGCAAGAGAATCTGATGTCATAGTAAAATATTCTGTAAATAATACTAAAAAAACACTGCCCATAGGAAAATAATATAAACAGTCATATGTAGAGGATGCTACTCCAATTTCTGAAACTCTTTCTTTATTCTTCTCATTTTCAGTAGAATCTAATTATGATGCCCCTGAATGATAGGCGTTCTAGGAAAAGGGTGGAAAATGGCAATAAAAAGCCTATGTGGCACTAATGGATCCAATTCATGTTTAACCCTCCCTTTGTCCCCCCCATTAATTTCCAAATCCCGGAGTTGCAGTAATTTATGATCATTACTCTACAATTTAGTGGTGCTTCCCCCTGCCTTAACATAATGCTTGCTCCTCCTAACCTCACTTACCAGGATGAACACAATGAGAAGGCTAACAATTTTGCATGAGAGTGTGCATTTAACAGGAATAAATTGGCAATCCTATTGGTGTTTTCACTTTATATAAAGAGCTGAGATTTTCATGCTAGGGGAAAAAATAACAACTCATTTGGAAATTCTCATTTCTAAGTAGATTATGGTTTGGAAGAAGCAAAAAAATCTATCATTTCTAAAAACTATTTGTAAAGAAATGGTGAAGAAGTCAGTTCATTCATTCTTTCATGGATCCATTCAATCTACATCCATTTATACATATAACATCTGCTGAGGATCAACTCTGCTGACTTGAGAAGATAAATATGACTAAGATATGTTTCCTATCATTAAGAGCTCTCAATTAAGAGGCGAGAATTATATCACTTAAGACCAAAATGACAAGAATTATATGAAATTTGAGGACACAGGAGACGGATACCTGACTGAGACTGAAAATGGAAGGAAAGGCTGCTTTGCGTAGAAAGGGCTTCCTAGGAGCTTTTAGGCATGCCCACCATACAATATAGGATCATTAGGATGGGTTTCAGAGGAACTGAGGATAATTATATTACAGCTATGAAAGCTCAATGTGCGTTCTGTGTGAAACTGACTAGAAAGGATTGGGCAGATGATTGGCTTCCATGATTGAAGTCAAACAAGTAAAGGATTTATGCTATTCTTAAGTCTCATCCAACATTTAGAACAGGGGAAGAAAGAGCCTTACTTTTTCTTGAACAGTGTCTGTACTCTCCAGAGTACATAATTTTATTTATTTATTTATTTATTTATTTATTTATTTATTTAGAAAAAGAGAGAGAGAAAGAGGATCCAAAGCAAGCATCACACCGTTCAGCATGGAGCCCAATGTAGGGTTTGAACACGCGAACCAATAGATCATGACCTGAGCTGAAACCAAGAGTCAAACATTAACTGCCTAAACCACACATGCACCCTACTACATAATTCTTTTTAATAGTACTAGTCAATTTCTGTATTTTACTGTTAAACACTTCAGATCTTCTGATTGAAGCAGGATATAAATACTAACAATGTTATATAAATATTTTTCCTAAATATATATATTTATATATGTTACATTATTTATATACACATTATATAAATATACTTTTTTAATGAGGCTCCAATGTGGGTCTTGAACTCACAGTCCTGAGGATCAAGTCCTGAGCTGAGATCAAGAGTTGGACGATTAACCATCTAAGCCACCCAGGCACCCCATACTTATTTTTATATATGTTTGTTTATAGAAAACTTTTTAATATTTGTATTTGGTTATACAAAACAAATAGATGTTTGCATGTGTAATTATATATACTTGTATATGTACTCATATGTTAATTAATTTATTTTTAAATGCTTTATTTATTTTTGAGAGAGAGAGTGAGACAGCTTGAGCAGGGGAGGATCAGAGAGAGAGGGAGACACAGAATCTGAAGACAGTCTCCAGGCTCTGAGCTATCTTGTCAGCACAGAGCCTGATGTGGGGCTCAAACCCACGAACCGAGAAATCATGACCTGAGCGAAGCCAGAAGCTCAACGGATTGAGCCTCCTAGGCTCCCCTCATATGTTCATTTAAAACTATAAACATATATACTTTAAAATGGGTCATCAGATTAATAAAATTTAGTTTTAATATAAAAGGATGTTTGCACTTTCATCCTGTTTTTGCAAGAATTGGAAGTTTTCAGCAAATAAGTTTTTACTGAAAACCTCAAAAATATTAATATACCCATGTTTTTATTAATCAGCAAAGCCAACTGATGCAGGATTTTCCATTTAGTATATAGACAAACTGAAGGATTCATGGATGGAATAATTGGTTGATTGTCTTATTCATTTAGTAATTAGGAAACTGGAAGTCCATTGCTAGACTCAGAGAAATTAAAAATGAGTAAGTCTCTGCCTTGCCTTTGAGGAGCTCAGTACAGTGGGAAAGGTAGAAAGTAGTCAAGTATAATTAATTGTGTTAAACGCAAAAGAGTCTGTGCAATGTGAGCACAGAGAATATTAGTAGTTACTAATTAACCTCCCATTAGATGCAATAATAATAGCTATGAATTGATGTACTTTTACTATGAATCAGGGCTAAATCCTTCACTTGAGTTAATCTCGGATAATCTGTACAATAATCTTATGGAATGAGCTACTGAAAGTAAGTAAATTTAGCAATGTTAAGTAATTTGCTTGGACTCAAACTGCTTGTATTTGTTGGAAAAATAGTTCTGTATTCTGCAATTAAAGACATTTCCCTGACCGGTGTGAGGTGGTATCTCAGTGTGGTTTTGATTTGTATTTCCCTGATGATGAGTGACTCTGAGCATCGTTCATGGGCCTGTTGGCCATCTGGATGTCCTCGCTAAAATGAACAAATCAAGAGAATATAGATGCTGGCGAGGATGTGGAGAAACAGGCACCCTCCTACACTGTTGGTGGGAATGAAAACTGGGGCAGCCGCTCTGGAAAATAGTGTGGAGATTCCTCAAAAAACTATCAGTAGAACTTCCCTATGACCCAGCAATAGCACTGCTAGGGATTTACCCAAAGGATACAGAAGTGCTGATGCATAGGAGCACATGTACCCCAATGTTCATAGCGGCACTTTCTACAATAGCCAAATCATGGAAAGAGCCTAAATGTCCATCAACTGATGAATGGATCAAGAAGATGTGGTATATGTACATAATGGAGTACTACATCGCAATGAGAAAGAATGAAATATGGCCATTTGTAGCAAAGTGGATGGACCTCGAGGGTGTCATGCTAAGCGAAATAAGTCAGGCAGAGAAGGATAGATACCATATGTTTGCATTCATAGGGCTAACAGGAGAGACCTGGCAGGGGACCATGGGGAGAGGAAGGGGGAAAGAGAGTGGGAGAGAGTGAGGGACACAGATCAAGGGAGACTACTGAATACTGAAAATGAACCATGGACTGAAGGGGGAGGGGGAGGGAGGGAGGGAGAGGTGTGATGGTCATGGTGGGGGGCACTTGTGGGGAGAAGCACTAGGTGTTATATGGAAACCAATTTGACAATAAACTATTATAAAAAAAGACATCTCCCTGTAGAAAAGATATTTGATCCAGGTTTTTAGATATAAATAACAATTTTCCTAAATATGAAGTTGGATTCAAATGAAAACTGAATAGAAACATATTGTAAATTTTAATGTATAGCTAGATAAAGGTCTGGTGTTAACATGGATATATTTAGCTTTTTACTGATAATTTTTTTTAAAATAAACATTCTATTGGTATCGTGTACAACAATGTTTTGACATTTGTATTTATTGCAAACTGATCGCAACAATGTGTGTAGTTACCATAGAATGTTAATACAATATTATTGACTATATTCCCCATGCTTCACATTTCATTCCCATGACTTATTTATTTTAAAACTATAAGTTTGTACTTTTTTATCCTCTTCACCCATCTTACCACCTCAATGCCCTTCCCCTCTGACAACCACCTGTTTGTTTTCTGTGTAGGAGTCTTGGTTTTGTTTTGTTTGTTTTGTGTTTTAGATTCCATTTGTAAGTTAAATCATGTGGTAATCATCTTTGCCTGACATTTCATTTAGTGTACTACCCTAAAGGTCCATCCATATTGATAAATATTTTTTTGTTGTTCAGTAGAATTTCATTGTATATATATTATATAGTTAATATATCACATTTGCTTTATTCATTCATCTGTTGATGGACACTTAGGTTGTTTCCATATCTTGGCTATTATAAATAATAAATGGACATTATATATATGTGTATATATATATATGTTTCTAAATTACAGTTTTCATTTATGTTGGGTATATATCAGAAGTGGAATTGGTAGTTTTTTAGAAAATTTTTTGAGAAATCTCCATAGTGTTTTCCACAGTGGTTGCACCAATTGACGTTCCCAGCAACAATGTACAATGGTTTCCTTTTCTCCATATCCTCTCTAGCACTTGTTATTTCTTTTCTTTGTCATAATAGCCCATTCTAACAAATATAAGGTAATATCTCATTGTTGTTTGACATGCATTTCTCTGATGACAGTGATGTTGAGCATCTCTTCATGTGCCAATTGGCCATCTGTATGTTGTCTTTGGAAAAATGTCTATCGAGATCTTTTGCACATTTTTTAATCAGATTGTTTGGGTTTGTTTTTGTTGTTGTCATTGAGTTGTGTTTGAGTTCTTCAGATGTTTTGGATTTTACCTTCTTATTGGATATAGATTTACAAATATCATCTTCCATTCAGTAGACTGCTTTTTAATTTTGTTAATTATTCCCTTGGCTGTGCAGGAGCTTTTTAGTCGAATGCAGTCCCGTGTATTTGTTTTTGCTTTTGTTGCCCTTGCCTTTGGAGTCTGATCCAAAGCAAACAAAAACACACATTGCTAAGACTGACAATGTTTTCTTCTAGAAGTTTTTTGGTTTCATCACTATGTGTTCTTACTTCTAAAGTGATAGTCTTATGGGCAACATATAGAGGAGTTAGGTTTTTTAATCCATTCAACCACTTTATGTCTTTTTGATTCGAGAATTTACTGCATTTACATTGAAAGTAATTATTGATAGGCATGTATCACTCTCATTTTTTTTTCTGGCTATTTTTGTAATTCTTCTCTGTTACTTTTTTTTTCTCTTTCTTTCCTTCAGTTTTGATAACATTCTTTGGTGTTAATATTCAGCTTTCTTTCTCATTTTCTTTTGTGTATTTGCCGTAACTTTTTCTTTGTGGTTACTATGCGGTTTACATATACTGTCTTATGTGTATAGCAGTCTATTTTAAGTTGTTAGCAATGTAAATTTGAATACATTCCAAAACTCTGCATTTTTAATTTTCTCTCATATATTAATTCTTTTATGCACTTAACATTTTTTATTTTTTATTTTATTTATCCCTTAGCTAATTATAGTTTTAGTAAATTTTACTACTTTTGTCTTTTGACTTTCCTAATACCTTATAATGTGGAAAAAATTCTAACCAAGGATAATCTCTTTCATTCCTTAAAATTAACTCTTTTTCTTTAATTTGGAATTATTTTTAATTCAAAATTTTAATTATATTGTCTTGATGTGGATTTCTTTGGGTTCAGCTTATTTGGAATTTTCTTGAGTTTCTGGGCCTGTAGATCTGTTTTCTTTTTCAGACTGGGAAAACTGTCACTACTTTTTTTTCCGGGACACCTATAATACAAATGTTACTCCACTTGATGTTGTTCCTAGGTCCTTCAAAATATCTTCTCTTTTTACAGTTTTTTCTTTTTGATGTTCTGTCTGGGTGAGTTATGTTGCTTTGTCTTCCAGCTCACTGATCCATTTTTCTGCTTCATCCAGGCTGCTGTTGGTCCTCTCCAGTTTATTTTTCCGTTCAGTTGTTGTATTCTTAAGTTTTGAGACTTCTGTTTGGTATTTTCTTATATTTCTAGCCTTTTATTGAAGTCCTCAGTATGTTTATCCATTCTTATTCCAAGTCTGACCATTACATTGAACTTTTTATTAAGTGGATTACCTATCTCCATTTTATTAAAATCTTTTTCTGAGGTTTTACCTTGTTCTTGTTTAGAACATGATGTCTGTCTCATTTTGATTATCAACATTTGTTTCTATGCATTAAGAAAAAGAGCTGCCTCTCCTAACCTTGAAGGAGGAACCTTGTAAAGGAGATAACCTGGAACACAATCCTCCCGAGCCCCCAAACCAGATGCTTAACGGGCATCCTCTGTGTGGGCTGTGCATAGCCATCGTCTGTGACAGAGCTGTGGCTGCAGGGGAGCAGGGTGTGCCCAGCAGTGCTAGCACTTTGGAGGGAGATTGCCAAAATAGTGCCCACCAACACCAACCATATAGCAAGGTAGAATGAGAGAGGAAATATAACGCACACTAGCACTCTCTTTGCTGAAGAGAATCCCAAAAAGTTTTTTCCTCCCCAGCAGTTGCATTAAGATTAATAAGTGTTACATTAAATGTTGTTTTTCCATATGTGAATTTGTATATACAAATACATAAATAATAATAATTATATTATTATATATTAAATATTATTTATAAGTAATTATAACTATAAATATATACATTCACCATGTTGTATCTAAAGAATGTGAAATTTGTCAATTCTTTTTCATTCTGTCTAGAAAATATAAGCACCCAAAGCTTTACTTCTAATCTTCCATCTTTTATTTTATGGTTGCCTAGTGTTTTAGTTTGTTTTTCCTTTTATTTTTATTTATATGTATATTTAATTTTCACTCATAGATTGAAACCCAAGGCTCCAATTTTTATTTTATGACTATTTGTTTCTCATCACCAAATTGCACATAAATGAATACCAATATATATCTTCAGGGTAAGATTTATTTTGTTTTCACTATATAGTTAGTAGATTTATTTCATGAATATATATTAATAAATCAAGTTTATAAGATGAATTTTTATTGACTTTTATTTGTATATATTTTAAATCAACTTTTATTATTCTTAAAGTAATACATGCAGATGGTTTAAAAATTTAAATAATACACAAAAGCTTCTAACAAATATAGCTATTCCCATCACTCTCCTACTCTTACCTTTGGAAATGCTCCTAATTATTTCTTTGAATTGCCTCTTCTCCTACTTACTTTTTAATTGTGAGCACATGTACACATACACACCCTCTTCTCTTGAATTATCTAACATACTGATTGGCACAGTATTATGGTATTAGGTAAAAATATCTTACCTTTCTTATGGCTTTCACTTCCTCCCTCACCCATTCAATATAATTAATTGTATTTTAACTGTTAGTTAAGGCAATATTCAGTGTCTTAATTATTATAACTACCATTTTTTAAACTGATTAACCAATGTCTTTCTTGAACATCTTTTGACAATTTCCTGAAGCTAGTAATTTTTAATTTCCTTATACTTCCTGCCAAATATCTTCACTCTTTCCAATAATTCTGTAAAAAAACTTTCAAGATAATATTTCAAGAGTCAGATCTGTCAGATAAGATAGTCACTCAGAAACTCCTTACCTACTGCATTCTCCTGCTCCTAAGATGACTTTAAAAAAATGATGACTTTTCCTACCCTCACAGTTGATGGATATTTTGGCTGGATTTTGGATTCTAGGTTGAAAAACAATTTTCTGTCCAAAATTTTAATATGTGGCTTTATTGTTTAGGTTTCTGACTTTAAGAAGTCAGAAATTGTTCTCATTTCTTTGGTGTCCTGTGAGTCTACAAAATACTTTTCTTATAGCACAAATCTCTATCTTTTCTCCTTAATCATCTCAGATTGGATGTAGCTGATGAAAGGATTATAGAAAAGTTTGCATTAGTCAAGTAGAGAGTACATTCCAAAAGATTTTAGAATTAACTAAAATGGAAATAACATCTGAGGTAGACAACAGATGTAGAAAAATGCCACTACCTTTATTACAAATAACACTGAAATAGGAGACTGCGACTTAGGTGTAAATGTGGCAACAATATGTTTCCTAATAATAAACCTAGTAAGTAAACATATTAAAAAAAATAGTTCTCCTATAACTTGGAATACCAGTGAAGAGGTGGGAGTCAGGGAGACCAAAAGACAGGGATTGTGCTGGAAACTAGCTCCCAAAGAAAAAGGGAAGAGGAAGAAGTGAGGCCATGCATGCCCAGATACTGGTCCTAAACATACATTCAGACTTCGTTTTCTTCCCCAAGATATAAATATATGAGGAGGCAGAGAAAAATTCAAACGTTGCATTGAATGTTGTCCTTCCATGAATTAGTTTCCTAGAGCTGCTACAATAAATGATCACAGACTCGGTAGTTTAGAACAACAGAAATTTGATCTCCTACAGTTCTAGAGGTCAGAAGTCTAGAATCCAGGTATCAGTAAAGCTGCACTTTCTCTGAAGGAAGGCTCCACTGGGAGAAAATTTCTCTCCTTTGGTGAATGGGTATGAGAACACCTTGCCAAGAGAGGCCCATATTTTTTGAGATGTTTTGATAAAACTGCCTCTGTGTAGATGATGAGCCTCCAGGGTCTGAAAATGGGCATGTTGATGTCTGGACATTAAAGAAGTCAAAGGCTCTCTGAGACTGGCAGAGAGATTTGTTCTGCATTTAAGAGGAAGAACAAGTTAGAAGGAAGAGCTTATATTGGCATGAAGCAGCGAGAGAAGAGATTCCATGGCAGTGGTGATGGAGTGAAGTGCTATAGAGAGACTGTGAGGGAGAGAGAAATGACCAAGGAGATTTTGTAGTTCTGAACTCTGGTATAGGTCGTGATGTTGTCCTACTTCATCTCGTTAAAGGAATCTCAGTAAAGTTTACACTCGCATTAGGGTATCAGAGGACAGAGGGTTTTTCTGCAAAAACCAAGGAGGCGGTAAGCTATGGTTCCAGATTGGCACAAAGTAAAATCGGAGAATGTTCACTTGGAAGCAAGAGTCAGAGGACAGGGTGACATTCATTTTGGGGATCAATAGCAAAAATATCTAATCTAGAATGACTGGAATATAAGATCATGGAAATATCCTTGTAAAAGGACAAAGTAGAAATTTTCTTTGTCTTTGAATTGCCAATCAATCAATCAATTAAACTTATGCCTAACAAAATCACTATGAAGATTTTCTGCCACAATTTTGGGCACGTAAAAGGAATTTGTCATTAATCTTACTCCAATTTCATACCAAGATAAAATAGCAGCTCATGAAACCAGCTAAGAGTCCATAGCTTAGCTTTTTAGTAAGGTCCTTGCCAGTTACTTAAAAGCTCTTATATCTCTGCCATTTCCCACCCCACTCCCTGCCATGAACTCAAATATCCACTTTTTCTGTGTCTGAACTAAAGCATCTAAATAATGCTGGAGAGAGTTGTTTAATATTATACTTTATTCCTGCTACCTTTTCTTGGTCATCAGCAGCAAAGACAACACTCTACTGTAACACCACTCTATTTTGCTGGTTAGCCTAGTTTTTTTTTCTTATTATAATGACTTTTTCAAATTCTCTCTTCTCAAACCTCTACCCTTCCCAACTTGTCACTCATCTTCAGTGGACATCCTTACCTACTCTGTGGGGAAAATCAAAGTCATCAGATAAGAGCTCCCTCAGTTTCTTGCTATCACAACCTTAAATTTAGCTACTTCTAAACCCATTACTCCCTTAACTTTTCCTATTAAAGTAAACCTATCTATCTCATCCTTTCTACCCTTCTTGGAAGGTTGTCTTCTCCTCCATTTTCTGGATATTTGCAGTGTCAATTTTCTCTCATTTTAGTTTATCCCTCTTAATGTGTTCTTACTATTGGTATTTTAAAATGCTCAAGCATATTATATCAAAACTAAACAAAATAAAATCTACCCCATTTCATTTTTCTTCCACTTTATCTATCTTTTCCTGTTTAGAGCCAAATGTTTGAGAAATATCTGTGCTTTGTATATTTCTAAAATTTTCACCAACATCATATATCTCAATTTATTTGAAACGGTGTATGCTTCAACAGTCAGTTCCCAGGGATCCCCAAGTTCCTGAGGAGCTGGAGTTCCTACAGTCCTAATTTGTGCCCTCATAGCATCATGTAACTTTCATCTATTGTTCATATCCCAGTTTCATATTATATATGTATTTGTTTGATTTTTTCTATGAAGAACTGTTTCCCCACATTAAACCTATGGTTTATGTGGATAAGAACTGTGGCTGTCTTTGCTCACCATTGTTTCATCAATGCCTATAACAGTGCTTTACATATAGAAACATGTTAAAAATTGTTGAAAAGTTATGACTAGTCCTAGGATCAATATAAACTTCGCTTCATGCCACAATTGAGTCATGATTTAGTTTATCCTTTGTGCATTGGCAGTGCTGTTTGAGCATCCAGTGTGTACTGAAAAGAAGTGGGCTACCACTGTAAAAAATAGGGAAAGGTTTAACCTTCCTGGGAAGGATTACAACCTTGCCCTCATCCTATTCAAATTTTTTAATTTCATTGCAGTCTTGCTTTTATTCAGAACAATTCATTCACTCATTTCAATATTATTATTTAGTACATAATAGCTGAAAAACATTTTGCCAACCACTGAATTGAATTTGCCCATTCTTTCCAGAAAAAGTCTCTGATTCTTTGCTTTTACAGAGAGCTTGAGCCACCATCCCTTGTTACCCTTTTCATAGGACCTGTCTGAAAGCAATGTGTTAAATGTTCACTGCTGCTTGCCTCACAGAGGCCCAGATAAATGTTCGGATGGCAATGGTGTAATTATCTTTGATTAGTGACTGAGCCTCCTAACCCCCCTTCCTTTATTTTATACAACAACAACAAAAAGAGAGGAAGTAGATGTTGATTATGAGGCACTAATGTAAAGCATTTATGCATTGCTATAATTTCCTTCATGAATATGCATAGTTTATGCATCAGTTGTTGTTCTCAATAGTATAGAAGGTACCTCCACCAGTGCTATACTCATTTAGGATTAGGAAACAGATGGAGATATTGGAAAGCAATTCTGGGGAAAATATTGGGTGGAAGCCAAGCACTCTTGCTTGTGGTCCACATGTGCAAGTGGTCCCTAGGCTTTTCATCATATAAAATACAGTTGCTGATTTAAGATACCAACAGTGGAGTTATAGTAATCTTAATGGCAGCCTGGAATCACACTGATGTTGGGAGATAAAGCAACAATATTCAGAAGCAGCGCAGTACCGTGGTAAGGCTCTGGCTCCAGGCAGCCCTGACTTCAAATTCTGCTTCTGCTGCTTTCTAGTTAGGTTATCTTATGTAGAAAATTACTTTTTTGAGCTTCAATATCCCCAGTTGCAAAACTCTAATGACAATGTCAGCTCTCAGGATGTGTATCTAAATTAAAAGAAAAAGATACGTTTAAAATTTTAGTACGTAGATGCTCAACTAATTTTTGTGGGATGAAATCTAAAACATGTCGATGACATTTCCTTTTTTCCATAAATTTCTCAAATTATTATGTTTTTAAGTATCTATTTGTTTTGAGAGAGAAACTGCGTGTGGGAGAAGGGCAGAGAGAGACAGAGAGAAACTCAAGCAGGCTGCATGCTTAGCATGGAGCCTGATGCAGGGCTTGATCCTACGGCCCTGGGATCATGATCTGAGCTGAAATCAAGAGTCAGAAGCTCAACCAACTGAGCTACCCAGGCACCCCACATCTTATAAATTTTTAAAAATATACATTGTCTGAAACAATCTGCCGAGTTAAATCTATTTTGTTCTCTTTGTCAACTGACAAATATTTTACGTATTATCTGATTCCTGCCCCTTCCATAAAACCAAAGTACTATGTCTCATTTACTGTATTCTGGATGCAATATATTATTTCACATACATATTAATTCCACGTCTCCCTTCCTGATAATTTTCTATCACCAGCTTGACTAGCAGAAGTAGAAGCCCGTCCTCTTCTCCGTTTGTCTTGTCCCCATCCCTGCTACAGCTTGTTGGATCAGCAGAGAAGACCTGCCGGGTAAGGTAAACAATACTCAGTTAAATTTGAGTTTCAGGCAACGTGTAAATGTAGTATAAATACGTCTCAAGCATTGCATGGCACACATTTATTGGCTGAATGTGACAAATTTAACCTGACACCAAAAGAGCCAATCAGATTTTCTCCCCTCAAGATTTGGAATTGGAGTCTAAAAGTCCAGTTAGTCCACAATGTATGTTGGAACTGGTAGATCACATAAATCAGACTGTGGACAATGAGAAGTAAAGCAAGCTCAGAGTCAGAAGGAAGAATAATACAGACTTGAGAAGTGACGGATGAGAGGCCACGTGGCCATAGAGAGATGGAGAGAGTTACTCCAGATTTAACCCACTATTTTCTGGATTCACTTTATTCTAAATCCAGACTATATACTTCCTGCTACTGCCTTCCATGAAATGTACCTGTATCCAATAAATCTCCTTCTTTGTTTAGGTAGTTGGAATGAATTTTTGCCTGTTGCAAGCAATACTCCTATTATGAAAGGATCAGGGTTTCTTTTTAAATTTTTTAGTGTTTATTTATTTTTGAGAGAGACACAAATTGTGAGTGGGGAAGGGGTAGAGAGAGAGAGAGAGAGGGAGACACAGAGTCTGAAGCAGGCTCCAGACTCCAAGCTGTCAGCACAGAGCACAGAACCCAATGTGGGGCTCGAACTCACGAACTGCGAGATCATGACCTGAGCCAAAGTTGGACGCTCAACCGACTGAGCCACCCAGGCGCCCCAAAAAAGAATCAGTTTTAACTACACCTTATTCCACCATGTCTAATAGGGTTCAAAAGAGCCAGAATCCAAAACTGTTCATCATTTGCTATGGAAGATTGCAAACCTGAAGCCTCCTGCCTTTACCTGTGTCCAGCAAACAAACCATGCAAATTAGAATAAGAATTAGTAAAATCTTATGTATTCAAATTAGAATGTTTTGAAATATTTTAGATTTTGAGAGAGGAAATAAGGTATCATTTGGGGTGAAGCTGAAAGCTTATTTTTTAACAAGCATTTCAGCATCCAGATATGATTTTTCTTGAGTTCTGTCATCTGATAAATATCTTTAAATATTATTAGAAAATCCTCAGATTTCACCCAAACTAAGCCTTTTGGTTCCTTGTCAAACTAGCCTTTCAGTTCAGTTTGGTTCCTAGCTGTTTCCCACGTCAGGTCTTTACAATTGTCTTTCTGCCTTCTGCTGAGTCTTTCCAGAGCATGATGGTTACATCTGAAAACTTTAGTTGTTAATAGCTTAAGGCACATTAATGTCTACATCCTGTTTTTTTCCCTCCCTACCTCTTGTTGCATTTTATGTTGTTTCCCTACCCAAGGAACTGAGGTTACTAGTAGCTATGTTAATATCAAAAATATTCATAGGCTAAGAAATTCTAACGACATTTAATGTATTTTTAATTTTGAACACAAATCAAACATTGATTAAGTATCGATAGATTGAGTAGTAATGAAAGAGGATGTAGGAAAATGAACTGAAACATCTAGGATAATGCCATCTTATATTCTATTTATTCACCTGTTGTACATCTTTGATTATCCATTGTTTGTCAGGCATCTACTTTTTTGTTAAAAATTAGAGGATCACACATAAGAACTTATTCCTGTGTTGAAATAACTGAAAGTCTAATCTCAGAGGTAGGCAAGTAAGTAGATAATTTAAGGTTGAGAAAAAATGATGGAAAAAACAATACCTTCAGAAATGAAGAAAGTAGAACAAGTAAAGAAGGGAACTGAAAATAGTTTCAAGCAGAGAAATTAGCACTTTCAAACTCTTAGAGGCATAAGAGAACAGAGTCTGGGAACTACAGTACATGTGGTGAATCCAAACTCAAATATTCACTGCTTCTTTCATTCAACAATCCATCTTGGGACAGAGTGAAGAAGTCTGGAGTGGAAGCAGAAGGCCAGGTCAAAAGGGGCTTTGGGTACATGATCAGAAGTATGGAATTTGTTCTGATACGGGAAGATTTTAAGCAGAAGAGAGACATAATCAGATTTGCATTCTAACAGGATCATTTGGGTAGAGAGTTGGAAAGCTTTTAAGGAGGAAGCGACTTATTGCAGGAAATCTGATTATTCCAGTATAAGAAGCAAGCATGATGCCTGTCTAGAATAGGACAATGGTGAGCTAGCAGTTGTGCGTGTGCTAGAGGGTGGGCTGGGAACTGAGGTAGTCAGACAAACACATCTTGGTGACTTCTTACCAGGATGGGAAAAGAGAGGATACATTCTGCTGTGACTTCCAGAGTTCTGAC
>PJEM01012581.1:0-46122 GCA_004023845.1 Helogale parvula | reverse complement strand
TTTTTTTTTTTAATTTTTGAGAGACAGAGAAGGTGTGAGCAGGGGAGGGTCAGACAGAGAGGGAGACACAGGATCTGAAACAGGCTCCAGGCTCTGAGCTAGCTGTCAGCACAGAGCCTGATGCGGGGCTCGAACCCAAGAACCATGAGATCATGACCTGAGCCAAAACTGGATGCTTAACCAACTGAGCCACCCAGGCACCCCTAGTTCTTAGAAACAATTAACTGCAAATACTGACATAGTTTTACAAAATATATCTAAATGGAAAAGCAGATTATTTCTGATTTACCAGACTAGAATATTCAAGCACTAAAAATCTACAAGTATTCCAAAGCCATACGTACAAATGTAGTATCTGCTCAGTAGTGGGTCCCAAGGCAGGGCAATGGGAGCTTACGAGCCATTACATCATTTGCCACTTTTGACAACATGCACAATTCAAAAGAGATAACGAATGACTTGTGTGGGGGAAAATACAAGTGTCAGCATGACTACAGCACAGTCAGCTGATGTTTCATATGCATTCATGTTTGTGTGCTCCATTGCAGTCCTAAGAGTTAGGCCCATTTAATAGACAAGATTTTGCCTCTGAAGAGTTAAGTAACTCATCCAAGGTCACACACCAGGCAAATTGCAGAACCCGGTTCTCCGGGAACCTAAGGCCTGCGTGCTTTTTGTGCACGACACTATCTTCCTTTTGGAATTTATAATCGATAATTGGAGAAAGAAGACACACTTGAGAAACTTTTAATAATGAGATGCCAGACATAATTTTGTACCAGAATAAGTGGTTCAGAGAGAGAGAGGGAGAGAGAGAGGGAGAGAGAGAGAAAACAGAATATATATATATAGAGAGAGAGAGAGAGAGGGAAAGTAAGTATAACCCAGACAAATGTAATTGAAGAGGTTTGTGTTTCTTATTGCATTTGGTTTAAAAGATAGACATTTTCCCCCTCAATCTCTATAAAGTTTACCAGCTTTTCTTCTCACATTCTTCCTTACATTCACCAGTGACTTGAGCTTTCTGTGAAGGATGCAGTAGAAATCACTCCTTTTCTCTAAGAAGAGGATTTATCTAACCAGTGGTTCATGTTAGGCAAAGTTTAGGTGCAAAATGCCCAGCTCATGTGTCCCTTATCTTTCTGTCATTCTGTCCTTCTATTCCTCTCTTCAGCTCACCTTAGGAGGCTCACATGTCCCTCCTTCCCGATGAGAGGAGAGCCTCCCTTCCTGCCCAATTTCTTTGCCCCTGACAGGGTGAATAATCAGGAGTGCAGAAGAGAATTAGAGGCATATTTTTGTTCTTGGGTCCAAGGGAATGCTCTAATCCAGCTTTAATGAAATTTCAGTAGACAGTTTGATCACTATTTGACTCACAAGCCCACTTCTCAATTTGTTCAGAACTCAGACAGGAGAAGTGTGTGATTATTTGGTAAGAAGGGACTCCAGCATTGAATGGCTTTAGAAAGGCTCTGTGTTCCCTGAAGAAAGTCCTTGCTCTGCTATAGAAGGCGCCCTCCCTTGTCAATTACTGTAACTTGGTAGTCACTTTCCAACTGTCAATGTAACAAGTAAGCTCATAAATTTGTCTGTTGTAATGTGGATGGATAGAAGTGACCAGGAAGGAGACACAGATGCTGGGCCACTTTGCCCCTTGGATAAAGATGTGTTTATGACCTGTTTTTGTCTGGGATGCAGAAAAAACCCAAATCACCACATTCAAGACAATCACCTAAAGGTATGCTGACTTCATGGAAGTATTTTTCTGCTCCCTTCAGTTTATATCAGTTACTGAAATCTCATACAACATATCTTCCTTATATTTTATTTTTGTGGTTATTTAACTTCTTTATATGCTTATTATTCTTACTGCTTCTCTCTGACCTTGACTCTTTATAATTTTGGAAATGACAGTTCTATTCGTACTTAGTTTATGATGATTTTAAATGTGCTAGTCAACTTCTCTGAATTTAGCCTTGAATTTCAAAATAAAACTTCAGGGAATTTAATATATTTTATTTTAGATCAACCTTGGATAAGTCATAATTACCCAAATATTTATTAATTTGATGAATTCTGACGTTTTCTTTGTCTTCATAGGGGAAGTATAAATTACTAATCATGCTCAGTCATTGGTTTCTCATTAATGAAATGTCTAAATTCACAATCAATATCTTATACAAAACGAGTGTTATACACAGGCATTTGCATTGAAGATATTTTACTCTGAGATGAAATTTTGTATAATCTAACATTCATGAAGGAGGTAAATAAGTAGCTTTTGCAATGACCATTTATCAAGACTTTTGTTGAATAGAGAAAAAAATAAAGGAAATAATTAAATATCAGTGGAAAATGGGACTTCCCTTTGGGAAATGCACTCATTCAGCCTGACAGCCCCGAAATATTCAGTAAGGGGCTCCTCCTGTCTGAGTGGCAGCGTGCGGAGAAGCTAATGAACCCATGGCCAAACCGAGGCTCTTTGCTTGGCACCTGTCCTTCTGTCTCTATTAGCACTTGAAAGAAGTCACTTTTTTTTTCTTATCTTTTAAATAGCTAGACTTCAGAAGAAGTTTAGAATTTGCATATTTTGCACATTTTTTCCGAACCCTAAGCCCATATAATACAAATATACAGTCAAAATCCTTACCCCATCACCTTTTTCCAAAATAACAAAAATGGGGTTGTGAGCCCCTTAAGAGAGTCTTACCTTGTCATCTTCCTGATGACAGTAGTTCTCAGCACACAGAGCAGAGGTCAGAAACAATGCTTCATTAGGAAATGAATGGGTTCTATAAAAAAGAGAAAAAGGAATTTAAAAATGTAACTGGGAATAAACATGTTAAATATTATATAGTATCTGGCTTCTGACAAAAAAAATATTAATCAGGGGTTTTACCTGCAACAATTTTCTTTCTTTGAATATTTTATTTTTTTTAATTAATGTTTGTTTATTTCTGAGAAAGAAAGAGAGACAGAGCATGAGCACAGGAGGGGCAGAAAGAGAGGGAGACACAGAATCCGAAGCAGGCTCCAGGCTCTGAGCTGTCAGCACAGAGCCCGATGTGAGGCTCAAACTCATGAACTGCAAAATTATGACCTGAGCTGAAGTCGGACGCCCAGCCAATTGAGTCACCGAGGTGCCCCTTTCTTTAAATATTTTAATGTCTCCAGTTTTATACTAACTAGAAGATATAGCAAAATGGTGAATTTTCAAAGTGAACATAAAGAGCTTGGGAAAGACAGGACATAGATAGAGTAAATAAGCCTTGTCTGATTCCTGGAAAAGGGGAGATGCCATTAGCAAGGCACTTTAAATAACTGTGAGTTACACATAATAAAAGTTACTGAGGATATTTGTGTTAAAATGTTATTAAGCAAATTATTTGCCAGAAAGAATATTGCATAATATCAAGACAACTTCCACTGTAACTAATTGATAAATCTAATAGACTCAAATATATACTGTATATACTATAATATTATACAGAAATATCTAAGAATATAACGTATACAGAGGTGCTCCTATTTCCCTTCATACATTGTTCAAAAGCCCATATTTGTCTTATAACCATGTATTCTCAAGTCTGATGAAAGTAATGTGTCCCTTCACATGGGAGGAGGGTACCCTATGATGAGGTTCAAATCTAATAATCACAAAATCGGCATACTGTCTCTAATGCATTAACAAATAGTAAATCAAAGTCCAGGCCATCAATATAAGAAATCTATTCCTGCTTTGAAATCTGGGGACAATTTAGGTATCCAGGGTTTTTCTTAGAATAACAGTTAATGCTAAAATGAAAGTTATGTGCAAATCTTCCAGTTCGAGGAGAAAGAGAATCATAGTGTTCCTGCTGAACCCGCGCAGCCTCACTTCCGTTCACAGCACCTGCGCAGGGGTCCTCCTCGGTACTAGTGATCCGGCTAGTTACCCTTTCTGGAAAATCAGAGGAGCCCTCTGTCCAGGTTTTCCCAAAACCGTCTCTAAATATGTCCTATGGTCCCAGAATAATTAAACTTGTATTCCCAAAAGTGTTTCAGTCTAGGTAATAAATAGTCACTCTGTTTCAGTTAAGGCAACAAATAGGGAATTTTATTAATGATGTGGGTTTGTTCCTAATGAGATTTAACTAAGGAAGTTTTAATTAAACAGTAACTTTCCAGGAAGTCAGCTAACTTTTTAAAAATATTTATGTATATATTTTGAGAGAGAGAGAGAGTGAGCAGGGGAGAGGCAGAGAGAGAGGGAGAGAGAGAGAATCTCAAGCAGGTTCTGCCCTGTCAGCACAGAGTCTGATGAGGGGCTCGATCTCACCAACCCTGAGGTCATGACCTGAGCAGAAACCAAGCGTCGGATGCTTGACCAACTGAGCCACCCAGGTGCCCCAGAAGTCAGCTAACTTTTAAAGGGGCAGATAAATGCTGTATTAAATGAAAAAATTTTTTTATATTTTGCAGCTCTTTTCAGCAGTTGCAATTTTTAAAAAGTCCAATTGTGATTTAAAAAAAAAAAAAGAGTAGTCTTGAGAAGGTTCCTGAAGGAGAATTTGTTTTCTTAAAATAGAACTTCATCTGAGGCATTAGGCTATGGTTGTATTCTTTCCTACCCAGAGGATGACACTTTCCATCAAGCCTTTGGTCATAATTCTGCTGTAGACATTAATGTGTTTTCTATTATTTGTGAATGACTGTAAACTCTCAGCTCTAGAGTGCAAGCTGCCATCCGTCAGACACAAAGTTCGTTTCTCCTGAGTTACAATGTCCACCACAGTGCCAAGAAGCTAGGGAACAAAACCATTATGCATGAAATGCTATCACTGGGGTTGCCCTACAAGTAAAGTGTGTTGAACTACATATAACCAGTTGTTTTCTGGTTCAGTTAACATTTCTAGAAAACCTATTATGTTGGCACAAAATTTTTGTTTGATATTAAGAACAACCCGTGAGGTATGTGTTGCTTTTCAGATAGGAAAATAGAGAGCCAGAGAGATCTAGTGACTTCCTTAGAGTCATTTAGCTGATAGTGGAGGAAAGGCTGATTCAAATCCTGGCTGATTGATTGGGCCTGTCTGCTCCTTCTGTCCCGCCCCTGCTCGCATCTCCAGCTCCAATCTTTGACGTCTGGCTTAGAAGAGAGTTTTCAGATGGGTAGAAAACCATTTCCTACTAGACTAAAATAAGAATCCCTACATGGAGGGATTGAATATTCCCATTTTGCGTGAAAAATCTTCAACCCTTGCCTTAGGGGAAAAAAAAAGTGGACAGACAGCACGTCCTTATCTTGTTTTCTTCTCCCATCTGCCCTTAACAATTTTTAAAGGCGATTGTACATTTCAGTGGGAAGACTCTCTGTTATTGAACTGCCTCAAGACAGCCTTATCTTCTCCATTTCATTTATTTTTTGAAGCTGTAAACTGGCTAAGTTCTTCAGTTTCTTCAACTTCAAAACTGAAAAGTTGGCTCCAAAATTAAAGATTGTCAGGAATCCAAAGAAAAGCAGGGAAACTGGAGATTCTTTTCATTTAGGTCTTAAGGATCAGTGGATCATTTTGTTGTAGAGATATCTGAAGTGTAGTTCACAGACACCGAAGAAGTCCTCGGCCACTTATAGTCAAGGCTGCCAGATTTCCAAACGTCTTCACATGTGAGAGGAAAGACTGTCCATACTAATGGACAGGAGCATCCAGGGTCCTTAAGGACCCCACAGTCTCACTACTGTCCCAAGGCCTGACATTTTGGAAGGCCTCCCACACTGGGCAGCAAGCTTGAACAAGTCCTTCTTGCATCATGTCCGCTGATGGTCCCTTAAGTGCTGCCTCATGACTAAAGCTTAAACTTCCAGTTGTCTCTAGGGAGGTTCCGGGAGCTTCAGCACCCTGTCGCTCTGTTGAACTACAAAGGAGCACTTCATTCCCATCATCACACCAGAACTGGCTCAGGGGAAACAAACTCTGGGTAAGCCATTTTAACGCTATATATTTTCAGTGTTGATTACTGGACCTGGCCTGTGAGGGAAGTTGGTGTAACAAGAGAATGATTTCATATGCATGTAAAGCCACCCACTGTAAAGAGCTAGTGACTTCATTGCAGGGAATTCAGCAGTAAGGACACCCAGAGATGAAGGCGGTCTTCAGGCTTCCCAGGCATACACACCTCGATACCTGGCATCTGAGCCCCGTGATGGGAGACTGAAAAGCAAGAGAAGTGAACAGGGAGATCCTCTTTGCTTGCTTGCTTGTTTGTTTTCAGGAAGACTACTTTGGGGATCTCCACAGGCTTCTCTACTGTTTCTGGAGGCTGAGGACTGAGGATACATGTGTGTTCTGTATTGTGACTGTGGTGGTAGATACGAGGCTCTGAGCATTTGTCAAAACTCATAGAATTCTGCACCACAAAGAATGACAATTTTATATTCCCTAAATATTCGTGAGCTTTGTTCTGAGATGCATTAAAGTTACTTGAAAACAAAACAGAAGAATGAATTATACAGTATGTAAAATGTTTTTAAGTCAATCAGTATGTGGGAAGAACCCCAAATGGGTGTGTGTGTGTGTGTCTGTGTGTGCGCGCGCACATGTGCATGTGTGAGTGTGTGTAGAGAGAGAGCTCTTTCTTAGAAAAGTAGTCTAATTAGTAAATGAAGAAGTAATGAAGGAAACAGAGAATCACCATTAGAATACCATCAAATTGTTGCAGGCAAGATCCACTGATGATTATTAAAATTAGTGGGTGAAAGTTTGAGGAGAAACAATATTTGCATTTGGAAGTACCTCTTCCAAAATATTTATTAACTACAAAGCAGAAGATAGTAACTTTAGACTGGAGAAACCTGGCAGGCACAACTTTTACGAAGTGATCAAAGTTAACATAGTCCATGATGGGTATATGTCGACCTCATATACTCCCTAATAGGGACTGAGAGAGACACAGCACATCTGCTGTACTCTTGCCAAAAATACATAACCTCAATCTAATCACAAGAAAACATCAAACAAAACCAAACTGATAGACATTCTACAGAATAACCAATGAGTACTCTTCAGAAGTGTCAATTTCTGCACATGACACAAGTCAAAGATTATACAAATAGGACAACTAAATGCAACATAAAATCCTAAAGAGAATCCTGGAACAGAAAAAGGTGGAATAGTATTGTACAAATGTTGATCTCTTAGTTTTGATAATTGCGCTATGGTTATTAACCATATTAATAGCAAGGTATTAACATTAAGGGAAGCTATGTGAAGCATTTAAGGTAGTCCTGTATGCTATTATTGCAACTTATTGGTAAGTCTAAAACTCTTTCAAAGCAAAAATCTTAAAGAACAAGAACAAAATGTACCATGATATTAAGAGCAGTTGTCCTTGGAAGGTGAAAATATAGATGATTTTTATATTTTCCTTCACACTTTTCTGTTTTCTAAAATCTCTAAACAAGGGTGCATGTACAATCAGAAAAATCATGTTATCATTTTTGTTTTTGATCAGGAAATTATTTATGTGTGACTTTGTGAAAAAAATTAACATTTTTATTTGAAAAAGGGAAGGCAAATATTTTTTTAAAAATTGTTTAATGTTTATTTTAATTAATTAATTAATTAATTAATTTATAGAGAAATAGAGCACAAAGCAGGGAGGGGCAGAGAGAGAGACACACAGCATCTGAAGCAGGCTCCAAGCTCTGAGCTGTCAGCACAGAGCCTGACGCCAGGCTTGAACTCACAAATCACAAGATCGTGAGCTGACCTGAAGTTGGACACTTAATTGACTGAGTTACCCAGGCACCCCAGGAATGCAAAAATTTTATGTCATGTATTAGAAAGTATCTGAAAGCTTTAATAGCAAAGGTGACCCAGCTTTCAATAGGAGAGATTCCATGCCAGTTAATGCTGTCTTTGTATAGATAACTCAAATTATCATTAAGTCATCCTTTTCTTCTGATTAGGAGCAGGCTCTTACCAAATTGGAAGACTGAAATGATTCCAGATAGAACTAGCAAGGTTGGAAAATGCCACTCTCTTTTGAATAGTTGAAGAATGTCCTGATACTATCTTTTAATATTATGCTCAACCATAACGCCATATATTGATTTTCAATTTTCAAAGTATTATGAGTCTACAAAATATACTTGATAAAATTTTTTTTAAAAACCTTACATCTTTCTTGGAAGGTTTGGAAGGCACTGTAGGATTTCACAGTGCCTCCGAGTCATTGTTTTGACATGTGATTATATAATTCTGTGGCTGTGCTAGATGGAACTGAAACGAAGCCTGTTCCTTCTGGACAAATGCCAAGGAATAGCTGAAATGAGCAGAAACAGGGTTCCTCTGGTATCAGTACTTGGAACATAAAGGGCCCGTGTGAAAAAATCTACATCATAGTTTCTAAGCTATTCAAAAATTTTGTTTAAACTTGCAGAAAAACCAAGCAGAGAATTAGTGGATTAATGGAACGCTTGTATTATATGATAGAAAACCCAAATCATTCTTTTGTCCTTGCTCTTTCCCACCCCCTCCCATCCAGATTATTTTTCTCATTGCGAAGAAAGGATGTTAAGTCCCACGTTCAAAAGTGGAGCAAAGAAGGAATCACAACATTATTTTGAGAGCTTTACTGAGCAGGATACATTCGAAAGGTATCTACTCATGGTACATGTGCATATAGATAGTAATATTCACAGTAAGTGGTAGAATGAGAATTCAAACATAAGAATGGCTTGATGCTATCAGCTTTATTTATTTACTAGTCAAGCTAAGAGTAGGCAAGATCTCTGAACTATGGTTTTCTGGGTAACTGTAAAAAAAGAATTTTAATTTTTATTGTATTTAGAGCCATAGGAATTAGCATAGCATTGCCATACTTTTTTGTTTTCTATTTTATCTCATTTCCATCATTTGCGGTTAATAAAAGTATCATCATTTAATACTGGACACTTGGATACTTCAGTCTGGTTTCCTGTAGATCTTTGTTAAAGGTTCATAACATGGGATACAGATTTGTCCACTGTTGACAAAGCTTTCAGCATCAAAGGCGATTAAGCATTTCTCCTTGACAATGACTTAGAATCTGCTTTAATGTGTAAATTAGGATAGTATTTGGGGTATTTCTGGGCTTGGATACATGTTTGTCTTCATGCATTTGAATTTTATGCATGTTGAATCAGGAGACTATTGCCTGATCCTTACAGGAGTACTTGATCAAAATGTTGCATGGGCTTAGCGGTGGAGCTGTGATACCTCACTGTTGAAAGATGATTTTATCGGGAAGGTCTGTGACAGTCAGTTTTCCTCAGAACAGTTTTTCAATAAAGTTAGCAAGACATGTAAAATATACAAACCCCTCAAGGGACATTAAGCTGAAAACTTTTTTTAAAAATTTCTTAATGTTTATTTTTGAGAGAGAGCATGTGCACAAGTGGAGGAGGGGCAGAGAGCGAAGGAGACACAGAATTGGAAGCGGGCTCCAGGCGCCGAGCTGTCAGCACAGAGCCCAGCTGAGAGCTCTAACTCATGAACTGAGAGATCATGACCTGAGCTGAAGTCAGATGCTTAACAGACTGAGCCCCCTCAGGCGCCTTTAGGCTGAAACCTTTTATAAGCACAATATTTGTTCAGTTCATACTGAGTAATTTAGCAATCTTGGCTACTACTCTCTGAGATCCAGTAACTGAACTTGAATGTTACTCTGACTAAAAAGGAATATATTGTTAGAATATTTATTTTGGTGGAAAGACAATACAGACAATTAGCCTACTAATTAGATTATAGAAAGGCAAGTACCAGGCTCGTTTTTACTTGAATGTTGTAGAATTGATGACCTGCTTCAAGACTACGTATTCTTAGGTAACTGTAATCAAGATTACTTTTTTCTTCCTCTTGGAAAATGTCTAAGGCACTTAGGCTTAAATGATTGTATTCACACTAACAATGAAGTTCCCCAAAGGCCCCCATTGGTTTCTATTTCACTTATTATATTTGCTGCCATTGTAACTCATTACACCAGCTAGCATGTGTCCCCGTGAAGTGTTAGTCTGCAAAGCAGAAGGATGGAGTAGTGACGAGAATGTGAGTGGGCTGGGGCGAGGCGGCTAGAGAGGTGTAAGCGTCGCATTTTTGTACGTGCTTTTTATCCAGCTGGCCTCTACACCATTGCACTTGATGCTTATTCTGCTCAGCTGGTCTTTCCTCCACGCTCATCTGCATCCTCTCAATCTCAGAGAGGCCATCTCTGACCGTCCCGTCTAAAGTGGCCTCCTCAGTAACTCTCACCCTTCTGTATTTCTTTATCAAAATACGTTTGTTTTGTTTATCTGTGGATTTAGCTTCTCTTGCCTGCTTTGTGCTTCGTTATAACCCTAATGCCTAGCAAAGTGCATGACGTATAGAGAGGCTTATTAAATATTTCACTGATGGAGTGAATGAATGATCCCTACAGTGATTCTGTGATACTGATAAGTGTCCCCAGGGGCGTCTGGGTGGCTCAGTCTTTTAAGCATCTGACTTCGGCTCAGGTCATGATCTCACCGTTCGTGGGTTTGAGCCGCACGTCAGTTCTGTGCTGACAGCTCAGAGCCTGGAGCCTGCTTCTGATTCTGTGTGTCTCTCTCTCTCTCTCTGCCCCTCCCCCGCTCGTGCTCTGTCTGTCTCTGTCTCAAAAATAAATAAACTATAAAAAAAAAAAGTGTCCCCAGTTCATAGGAAAGGAAATAGGTCCACAAAGAAAACATGACACACAGCTAAAAATAAAAAAGCTAAAATGTAAACCTAAGTACTTCTGACTCAAACTTTTCTTGCCCCATCAAAACTCAAGTGGTTGGCTTTTTAAGACATTTGGGTAAATTGCATTCTTAAAAGTGTCATAATATCATTGGTATTTGTGAAGACAGTTGTCCCTCTGTATTAACCTTTTATAAGCTGCACAGCACCTGAAAAATAATACATGCTTAAATGGGCCAACATAGCACATATATTCTAAACAATAAAGGTGAAATTAAATTGGCTTCAGGCATTTTTCCCCGTGAGAACATTTAGTGTTTTTAGTGGCAATCCTGACATTCCCATTCAGACCTTTAGGGCCTCTCTACAGCTAGAGTATTTTATCCTTTCTCTAGTTACTTCCTTTCACCATGATGGCTTTTCAATCAAACAGAAAAAAATACCTATAGTATAGTTTTTCTGCATTGACTTTATTACTAATTGTGTAAGCATGAATTAAGGGGAATAGCAGCATTACCTAGTGAATAAACAAGTGTATTTTAAAGAAATTGCACATTCCAATGAATATGGGGTTTTAAAATCTGGTTTGAAATTCTAGGGTTTTTTTGGTTTTGCATGTTATCCACTTAAAAATCTGCGTAGTAATATAATATAGTTCATGAAGCAGATAGGTATAATCAGATATCAAATTTCATTAGCCTTCTGTCTTCTGGTGGCATTTTCACAGATATTTGAATATTCATTATTCAGTGAATGTGTAATGAAGTGAATATTTGCCTTGCAAAACTCAAAGGGATAGCTATTAACATATATATTATAGGTATTAATATATATGTCATCTATATTATTATAGATATATGTAGTTAGGGAAAGATTTCTCTTCTGCCTTATGTGGCTTGGGTGGTCATGAGATGGGCTTTGACGGTGAAATATGAACAGAATGCCACACGTCCCTTTAGATACTCTAAAACAAACAAACTTGCTGTTAACTCTATTTCCTTTCAGTAAAGTTCTCATGACAAAAGTGATTGAGAAGCAAACATGGCTGAGTTGGAGTCTAGGTAGTGATGTGAACATATGCATTGATTTATTTTTAATTTTTTTTAATTTTTTTTTTTAGTGTTCAATTCGTTTTGAAAGAGAGAGACAAAGTATGAGTGGGGGAGGGGCAGAGAGAGAAGGAGACACAGAATCTGAAGCAGGCTCCAGGCTCTGAGCTGTCAGCACAGAGCCCAATGCGGGGCTCGAACCCATGGACTGTGAGATCATGACCTGAGCCGAAGTCAGATGCTTAACCAACTGAGCCACCCGGGTGCCCCAGACTTATGAATTTTAAATGTTGGTATTCTACTTATTAAATAGTTATTAATATTTATCATATGTGTTAAAAAGTTATATCAATCTCCTATATATTTTATAGTTCTCAACTTTCAAGAAGCCATTTATCCAGATAATGAGCTTTACTGAATACCATAGAATTTGAAAACATTCATCTATGCATTCAAAACATTTTGATATAAGCTATAGTTTCCTTCTCTCCTAAACAGATCTTTACTAGTTATTTCTGGTTGCAAATTATTATTTATTTAAATTGTGATTGTAGGGGTGCCTGGATGGCTCAGTCAGTTAAGTGTCTAACTTTGGCTCAGGTTATGATCTTGTAGCCTGTGATTTCGATCCCCGCGTCAGGCTCTGTGCGGACAGCTCAGAGCCTGGAATCTGCTTCGGATTCTGTGTCTCCTCTCTCTGCCCCTCCCCCTCTCCTGCTCTGTCTCTCTCGCTCTCAAGAATAAATAAACATAAAAAAATTAAATAAAATAAAAATTGCGACTGTAAAATAGTTACACGTAAGTAACTTAAAATAGTTCCAAATAAATAGATAGGGGCGGTTGTATGAATAGGAATTGTGTATAAGTTTAGTTACTGCTGAATGGCAGTTAGGGAGAAGTCAAAGGAGAGAGCCTATCTGTGCTTTAGATAGAGTATTAGGGCCAGTAAACAATTAATTTTTCCTTAATTAAGGAAATGACACATCCTCTTCTTTTTTAGTACCCAGAATCACTAATTCATAAAGATGGACTGAGAATCCACAAGTAGTAAAGCATTTCTTTCTTTCTTCCTCCCTTCCTTCCCCCCCTTCCTCTCTCTCTGTCTCTCTTTTTTTGAAAAACAGCATAAGTTATCATTTCACATTACCTAGGTTAGTAGAAGACTATGAAGGGATAGCACTTTCCCATCGCCTCGCCCCCAGTAAACCACTGGACTTCATAGTTTGTGGTACAAAATTCTTCTATATCTTACGAATCCCATTGTGTTGCCAATAGGAATCATAGACCAGTATTTTTACATGTATTCTATTGAACCTTCCTCTCATTTAAGATTGGGGATGTTTTCCTATTCTTTTTTCATTATTAAAATTTAAATTTCTCTTGACACAAAGACGCCCCTAAATTAATCAATGAAGGGAAATTTAAGTGCAATTGTGGATATATGTAGAATTAGATTTTCTGCAATAGAATACATACATCTATGTATATAATTCCTTTTTCTTTTTTCCTCTCCTCCAGCAAAAAGGGACTATTTGGAGTAGCATCTAGTTTTCTTCCTCTAAAGCTATGATGATGTGATGAAGCCCTTTAAATTACTTTAGTGTATACGAGTTAGTCTGTTTTATGTTTATGTATGACACAGAAGGATGTTTAGATAATGAATTAGCATCAACAGGGCCATGATCAGCTGCTACTTATGAGTCATAGGAAAGTTACATCAGTGTATAGACAAAAACATCATCAGTATCACATTCCCGAGAGGTAAGTTACCTAGTTAAAAATGAAACATGCCTTTGTAATCGGGATACTTTGTCTGAAAGACAAAGTGTGTGATGCAGATAGTCGGATTTTGAGCCAAATATAAAAAGTCATCTGCAGCTATTATGGTCTGCATTGCGTCTGCTTAGATAACAGTTTATGTAATGCCAAGACAAATTAGAAATACTTCTTTAAATATTAATTAATTCACCCCACACTTCATAGAACTTTTTCTTCTCCAAGTTCAAGTGGCAGACCTGTAAAGTAAGGGACGGTGGGCCCATTTTGTTTGTTTTCTCTTAGTAAAATAGTAAAACTTTCTATATCACATGAAGTTGTATCACGAATGGCAAGGTGTATCAATCAGAGTTTTATGTCAAGAAGATGGTTCTGGCTAACTTGAGGAGAAGACGAAGCTGTCTGCTGGTTGTCCACATAATCATTCTGAAAATTGGGGGATCAAGAACAGAAAACTGATACGAGCAAATGAAGGCTGGCCAAAGAGCAGAAAGCATAGTTGGTGGTGACCGAAGAGCACTCCTGACAGTTGTCACTGGGACTGCCACTGGTGGACAACAAAGCTATTGTTTTGTTGCCTCTGCCAGACTCTTCAACATGGGACACTCGAGACTGCAGCCCTTGGACCCTGTGTCTAGCTCTGCCGAACAACTGATGCTGTCGGCTTCTGTCATGACTAGTTTCTCAGGTCCCTGCATCTTTGGAAGCCCTGGTTGGAAATACCCACTGAGCCTGGACTCAGACTACCAGGAGGGCAGGGAGACAGTCTCCAGCCCCTTGGGCTCTTCTGGGGTGGGCAGCAACACTCATACAGAGAACGCCCCATAATAGGCAGGGGTGCCCGGGGTTTGGGTACATAAAAACAACCAACATCCGCCACACAAGCCTTGCTCTGTCACACTTTTATGGAATGGCAAGGATTACAACCAGCTGAAAGGTGCTTTACAAATATTTTCACTTAAAAATATGTTTGCATTGCCTGAAAATAGTAGGATTTTCCCTTATGTGTCAAGTCATAAATTAGTAAACTCAATTTGCCATTATCTAAAAATTTTATAACCCTGTCCTCTTTTAAATATGATTGCACAGAAAATCAGTAGCTAGATTCTGTTTGTTTTTTAAATTTATCTTGAGAGAGTGTGAGGTATTTCAGAGGGATTTAAGTTGCCTATTAAAGTTATACCTTCCTTTGTGCTTCAGATTCCTTCAATTCATTCACTCAGTAAATCCTTATTGGGCACCTGGACACTGGGAATTGGCCAGAACTGACAACAAACAGCTCCGATTCTGCTGGAACGGAACACTGACTTTGCCGATAAGTATGGCCAGTTTTAACCAGGTGCTCCTTTGACCCCTCAGCCTCAGATGTGGAAGCCAGGAGCTTACACCGCAGTGACTCGTTTCCTCTGTTGATGGAGGGTTTCACCACTTCTCTGGGTCTTAGTGAAACTGGTGCAGGGTGTGATGTTATAAGTGAGTGAAATAAGGCTTCTTAAACTGCTCTAATCCTGTGTGGTTTCCCAGATTTGACTCTCTGGCTATGTTTATTACTCAGGATCAGGATCCTTTTCCTTGTACCAATGGGCACAAGCCTTTGAAAAGGAACAGCACATTTGAGGCCATACTATCTCCTTGTGCAATAGCAGGTGTGACATGATTGTATGAGTTTGGGGAATACATTTAAGTTCCTCTCTGACCCCGCCCCTAGTTCCCATTTGTCCTAACCTATGTGTCTGGAGCGGTGCTTCTTTAGTCTCCATTATGGAGTTTGTTTGATTGGAGTGGTTTTATTTCATAAGCCATTGTTGCCCCATTTTTCTTGGTCTCTAAACCCTGAGAATAAGGCAAGGAACAGTTCACGTTTGAAAGAATATGACCAGATAAATCAGGTACTCTTGTTTCCTTAAAAGTGTTGCTCTTATGTTCATCTTCTTGCTTCTATGTTCATTATTCCTCTTAAGAAGTACATTTAAGGTGGCTTTTCCTCATCATTAGTGTTTAGCATTTAAAATTTTTAAGAAATGTTTTTATTTATTTTTGAGACAGAGTACAAGCAGGGGAGGGGCATTGAGAGACACACACACAGAATCCGAAGCAGGCTCCAGGCTCTGAGATGTCAGCACAGAGCCTGACATCCACAAACCGCGAGATCATGACCTGAGCTGAAGTCAGATGCTCAGCCCACTGAGCCACCCAGGTGCCCAATGTTTTTCATTTGTAATGTGGTTCACCTAGCTGTGGGATTTCTTGTTCTTCTCTTTTCTTTATGACCCTGCTTGTATCCTAGGGTGGCATATCAGAGAATTTTCATCCATTATCTCCTAAAAATGTTTCCCTTAAAAAATTTTCCGTTTCCTTTTTCTCCATTTGTTTCCCTTGAGAATACATGCTGGAGTTCTCCTTTTACGTATCTTTATTTTACTTTCAGTTTCTACTTGTTGTCTCTCTGTGCTGCATCCTAAATAGTCTGTTCAATGACGTTCGGCCATCTGCAGATTCCCCCCCCTCCCACCTTTTTTTTCTTTTCTCCTTATATATCCAGGACCTAGAACATTTTAGAGTTGCTGTTGTGATGAACCACAGTGGTCCTCCTGTGATGTGTGAATTTAAATGATTTTATCTTTCTTCTGTTCCCCTAACACCAGTGTTCTTACCAATTCTGCTAGTTTGTCTTCTAAGCTAATGATCAGAAATTTGATAATGAGAAATAAGGCAGCCAGACCAGCAAGACACATCTGTTTGTTATTCCACCTACATGTACACTCTTGACTTAATCGATCCCCAGTTTTCTTTCAGTTTTACCTGCGAAAATATGCCAACCTTGCATTTATAAAATGGTGTGTTGGAATTAGTGTCTCATTTCCAATTCAAAATTATAAAGTATTGTGAACCTACCAGAAAATTATAGGTCTGATAATCCATGGAAGAGAGCTGAGTTTCTAAGTTGCTAGTATTTATCACTTGCCTTTCATGAATGAGAATGGACTGTCTGATCTGAAAGTTATAAAAGTTGTATTTCCTCTGATTCTCTTTTTCAGTAGGCATCAAGGTGACAGATGTGAAGAAAGGTGATTAGGAATGCCTAAGTGGCACAGAAGGTTAAGTGTCCAGCTCTTGATCTCAGCTCAGGTGTTGATCTCAGGGTCATGAGTCGAAGCCCCACATCGGGCTCTGCATTAGGCATGAAGTCTACTTAAAAAAAAAAAAAGGGAAAAAGAAAAAGGTGATGACAGTATGGCTGCCAATGTGGGAACCAGGAGTGTTAGGCTGACTGTATGGGCTTAGCTGCCTGCACTGGTGATGCACTCCTTGACCTGAATAAGTCCTTGGTCTGTGTGCCAATGACAACTCCTAGTGAGTGAGAAGCCACCACTTACATTGCTGACTAAATGGGTTATACATCTCGTTAGGACTTTGTATGAAATGCAGACTTTTTCACTAAGGACAGGAGTCATTTCCAATTACTTAGGAATAGAAACAGTAAAAAAAGAAAAAAAATCTTTTAAAAAAAGTCTAGGTTTTGGGATACCTGGGTGGCTCAGTCAGTTAAGTCTCCAGCTCTTGATTTTGGTCAGATCTCACTATTCATGGGATCGAGCCCCACACTGGGCTCCAAGCTGACAACGTGAAGCCTGCGTGGGATTCTCTCTCTCCCTCCCTCCCTCCCTCTGCCCCTCCTGTACTCACGCACACATGCATGCACACTTGTTCTCTCTCTCTCAAATATATTTTTTAAAAATCTATGTTCTTTATGGAATGGAAGGCTCTGATTCCCTGATCAACTTGGGTCCAAGATACTGATAAACCTCTTATGTTTTGAGGTGTGAATGGGGATAGGAGAAGAGGAATAGGCCACTTGTGCCTGGTTAAGTGGCATCTGTTCTTGACACTGTAGGGGAGCATCTGATTTTAACTCATGCTCCCTCAGCTTTATAAAAGGGAAGGCCGTGAGAAAAATTTGAAATTAGCAACAATTTTTGGCCCCTAATTAATGAGCATAGTATTGTGCCTCCAATATTTAATGAAGCTTAGCTAGCAACTGATCTTGGCATGTGATTAATCAAGCCACACACTTTCTTATGTTTATTTCTTTATTTTGAGAGAGAGAGAGTATGAGGAGGGGCAGAGAGAGGGGGGAAAGAGAGAATCCCAAGCAGGCTCCATGCTATCAGTGTAGAGCCCTACACAGAATTGGATCCCACAAACCGTGAGATCATGACATGAGCCAAAACCAAGAGTTGGTCACTCAGCCAACTGAGCCACCCAAGTGTCCCAAATCACACATTTTTAATAAGGATTCTCTATGGTATCAGCACTGGAATTTTAGTGAGAGATGATAAAAAAAGATATGTTCTCTAAATATGTTAATTTATTTATCAAATGCTTCTTGGAATTTACCCTTGTGCTAAGTGCCCTAGGGAAGACACCGGTGTTTTGATACAAGATCTCTTATATTGGTAGATGCCAAATATTTCTTTTCTGGATGAAACAAAAATACTTTATTTTTTATAGTTAAATTGCGTTTTCCATGAATTTTTATGTTCTTTCATTATGAGAAATTCATATCTCTAAAAAATGTAGTAAAACTGAGTATATGGGATATATGGTCATCAGATGCCACATTTTTTTTAAAGACGTAACAGTTTTTAAAAAGTTCCTCATTGGTAAGGAAGAAATGGGTTTTCATTTTTTTTCTTTCTTTGGATGGCTTTTTTTTTATTATAGTTTATTGTCAAGTTGGTTTCCATATAACACCCAGTGCTCATCTCAACAAGGGCCCTCCTCCATGCCCATCACTCATAAGAAATGGGTTTTCAATACCAGACGTCACCAGAGGAATGTATTTCTAATAGCTGTAAGTTCTAGAACAAAAATTGATAGCCGAGTAAATATGTATATAAATATATACATAAAGAATAAATTTGTATGTGGAGAGAGAAAATATATATTCTTTCCTTCTCACTTGTTCACAAGTATTTAACTTATATTAAATCTTGTGACATAGGAACTTCCTGGTGGTTAATTCTAGGGATAGGGAGTATATAAAAGTGCAAAGAACTTAAGTGACTATATTCAAATCATAGTAGCTTTTAATTTGAATAGTAGAATGCTGTTATTTTATGAAATGGTTTTGTAGTTTAAATTTAATAAATTAAACTTTGAAAAGTTTGGAAAGAGGACTCTGAGCGACTCCCTTGAGGGCAGTTGGCTGACCATTAGCCCGACAGGTAGATGCAGATATACTGCATGTATGAGAGCAGATGAATTAAACTTTGCACTAAACAGCCTTGTGTTAAATCATTAAACAATGTGTCTTATCTCACCTGCAGAGAAGTTCACAGTAAGAAGTCTGGCAGTGCCACTTGCTCTGTGCGACCCTGGTTGGGACTGCAATGAAAATTTTTGTGCTCTTCTGGTTTTCTGCTACAGTCGTAAATATGCCATGCTCTCACTGCTGTTTCTGCTCAGCCTTCAGAAAGGTAATTTTGTGGCAGTTTTGAAGATGAAACATTGCGTAATCCATAAGAAGAATGTTCTCTATCCCCATTGATCCCACTTAAATAGCTCTGTATGAATTCTAGAAACTATTTGAGAAATAGCTAAAAATTAAATTTAGTCACGAGAAGTAAATCCAGATAAAGAAAGTAGAATCTAAGGTAGCAGACTAGCACACACCATTCAGAAATTTTCTTGTCTTTAAAATTATTTTTTATGTTTATTTATTTGAGATACACACACACAAATCTGAAGCAGGGTGAGCTTTCGGCACAGAGCTTTATGCGGGGCTCGAACCCACGAACCATGAGATCATGACCTGAGCCAAAGTTGGCCGCTTAACCCATGTCATCCAGAAATTTTCTTATCCTTTAAGCAATAACCTTGAATATAATCCATTGATCATTGAAGGAATTTTAATCTGATAGTATGGAAATCTTTAAAAAAATCACCAGAACGTATTTAGTCTCCATGGAAAACCAGTGCATGCGTGTGTGCGCATGTGCATACGCACAAACAAAAGAAACCCAACCTACCTTTAATTTCCTTAAAAATGTTTAAATAATCTACTAAATATAGATATACATAAATGTGAGATTATAACACTTTAAAAGGAGATGTTAAAAATGCTAAACATTAAATCTGCCTATAAGAAGACTAAAGCATTTTATTCCAGTGACTTTTCTGCATACAGGTTATCTCACATAACACTTATGCTCCATTTCCTTGAAAGTAAAGAATATATGTTTAAAGCCAATGGCTTATTAAAGAATGCAGAAAGCTTAGTAATCAGGTTTTAGGACTATTCATTAATAAGAAAATTAAGGAGAAAGGAATAATTATAAATATTCTTTTAAAATATAAATTGATGACCAAAGTTTTTCACTGTTTACTAAAATCTGTTTTTACCTGGACCTTTTTTTCCCCAGTTCTGGGTTTGTTTGTTTGTTTGTTTGCCCATTTCCAAATTCATTGTAGTCATGAGAGAAGCTATAGGTACTTAGAAAGTCAGATTCAGCTGTTTTAATGTGAATCACACCATTATTGTGGATCTTTAAAAAAAGCATCGTAGGAACAATTTTTCACACAATTATATAATGTTAGACCCTTGTTGAAGCTAGCAAAGTTGACTTAATTCGTAAAAAGAAAATATTAAACATTTATTTTTCTTTATAAACATCACAGAAACTTCATAGAATACTTATATGTACAATGGATAATATGGTTATATTTGTAGCTATTAAAGTTAAAAATGATTAAGCTCATGTAATTTTAGAATCTCACATGTAGTTTGTGGATAATGTTTTTATTAAAACATATTATGTTTTTCTATCTTTCTGTTCATTTTGAAGAGTAAGGAAAGATTAATTTAAAACCTGGTCCTGGCACTTTGCAAGTCTCTTCAGTTCCTATGGGAGTCCTTCAAAGCCTTGTGAAAAATTCCCTAAAGAGGTGAGACCCAGTGAGTTGAACTCTTCAGCTAAGAGAAACTTTAGAAGCCAATTATTTTCTAAACATACAATTATTTTCTAAACAATAATGTAAACATACATTATATTCTAAACATGACCCTTGTACTCTGTTTGAACATCTGACTGCAGGGAAAACTTGGAGAATGACAATAATCACCTACCTTTTTAATATATGATTCATATATAGAACTTGTACTATCAAAAGATGGAAGGTTAGTAAATGTAGCATGGATTTACTCATGCAGATTGAGGAGGAATTCACATGCAAAATGTACAAATGACTTTCTAAGAGTCCATTGTCATTGAAAGATACAATTCTCAAGGTAATGTATCAATTTAACTTCATGTTATTTTTTCTATTAAAATTTAAGTGAGAGATCCTTATCTAAAAATAACTTCTATATCTTTTAAAAGACTATTTGTCAGCAGTATAGTCAGTGGTATGCTAGAGCTAGCTTGTACCAGCTCATGAGAGCCAATTGTGCATATATTTTCACAACTGTGTTCGGTGATGTCACATTGGTAGCCTGAGATCAAGTGTGGTGGGAATATTTACACCAAAGAAATTTTTAAAAATTACTATAAACCAATCTCCTACCCTCCCCAGCCCCAGAAAGCTGGTTTCTGGGGCTATACCATTAAATATTAACATATAATGAAATGAAATGAGAAATTTGCTTGCAGTCAAAAATCCAACATTCCAATTAGAGAAACATTTTAGAGATTTTCTTCAGAGGATATTATAAAAGATTAACATGGTTCTCATCAAAATCCACTATATTAAAATATTACCAAAGTATATTGAAGTTCATCAGAAAGAATGAATAGGTATCTATTACACAACAAAATTCCAGTAATTAAAATATGTGTTACTGGTACAAGGATAGAAAATTGGATAGAACCCAGAAAAAGACCCTATAGCAATATGTAAGAAGAAAATGTTATCCAATATTTACTGTGAGAATTAACTGGTCGGCACTTTGTAAATAAAAAAGAGAATCATGTATGCCCCGTACCTCATACAGTTAAGTCAATAAATTTCAAAATAGAATTTGCAGATAAAGTAAAAGGAAATAGAATGTTTATCAACTGTTTATCAAACCTCTACAGGTAGAGAACTTTCTAAGTTTCTCTCTTCACACTTCTTTCAAAGCTGAAGTCTGTTGCTCTCTTTCTAATAACACATATGATATTCAAAAATCATGCGTTTTTATAAAATTACATTAGATTGCTGAGGCTGCAAAGAAACCTAATTGAACTAGTTTCTAGAAAGTGGTGACTTGTTAGAAGAGGAAAGACAGCTGCTTCCTTCCGTAGCCAGATGGTGGTTGGGGGTGGGGGGGTAGTGGGAGGACAGGAAGCAGGCAGAAAGCCGCCAACATTTTTTCAGCAACATGTGGGTGAGTGTGATCCATTAGATTCTTAAGTGTCCCAACCACAAAGGCAACATCTACCACTGAGTCCCAGGAACCCATTCTTTCTTTCTAAGTAATGTCACTTAATTAGCACAATAATGCTGTGTGTTACCACTACCTGATACAATTTTTATTCCTGTTTTACAAATGAAGCACCTGAGGTAGAGTGGTCATCCACCCAGACTCATACTAGGAGTGGGAACCAGGATTTGTGCTCAGCCAGAGTGACCTCATGGCTCTCAGTCTTAGCTACGGTGCTGTTCTCCTTCCCAGTAAATATTTAGTCAATGAACTAAATGAACCCAAATTATCAAGCACTTTTCCCACTTTCTCTACAAGGATGCAAATTCAATACATATAATTTGAAATTTAAGAGCTTGAAAAAATAGGACAACTAGGTTATTTTATAGAACCAGCTTTCTGTAGATGCAGGTGCTGGAGTTTTCTGCTCCAGAATTCTGATGTTGATTTAAGGTGGTGCATACTTGTTTTAGATTTAATTAACTATTCTCTGTTCCGGTGGTATCCAAGAATTAATTTGCATGCCAATTTAAATTCTATCAATAATATGTGCAATTCTCCCTCTTCTCATTGTAGAGACCTGCACCTTGTATCTATAGGGAATGGTGCAGGTAAGTAATACTTTCTGTTATGTGCAAATGTGTCCACACACTTCCAAGGACCCACTCATAGTGAAATGAAGTGACTAGATACTTTGCAGAAAAATATGATGGACAGTTGGGATTTTTATAAATTGCTTCCTGAATTTTCTCCATCATTTAAAACATAGAATTAACAGTGTGTCACACACCACCCAAATATCTTCAAGTCTTACGTTGTCTCATAAAAACTGTAATGTGAATATTCTGCCTCTTAAATTGTTAGTCAACTCCCCAGACACCTATAGCAATAAAGTACTATGGAGTTAGCAATGAGCTTGTGAAAGATTATAAAGGACTAAAATTTTTCCATACTTGAGGTCTCCCCCCAATTTTATTCCTGGGAGTACTTTTTGCTAGGGGTCCCCAAATGGAACGAAGAAATGCCAGAAGCAGCCCTGATGGGGCAGGGACAGGCGCTTCCAGAGAAGTCCCCTGCCTGCCAGGAATCTCAGCCAAGCAGTGATGAGAAATTCAATATTAAGAGTAATAAGAAAGGCTGGTAGGGACCTGTTTTAAGCAGTTTTTTAGAAAGAATTGTAAAATAAGAAACGTTGGACAATGCAGTGATGAGCATCACTTTTACATCACCCCAAACCCCATTTCCCAAAGTCCCCACCTCCTTGATAATACCTAACTTTTAAATAGTGTTTTAATAATTTACAGAGACTGTCATATAACAGCCAAACCTTAATCTTGAAATCCCTCCCTCACTTGCCATCATTGGTTTTCCCAAGGCTTTCATATCTCATTTACTTCCATTGTTGATTCTCGTTTCCATCTTCCAGTCATTTTTCTTTGGCCTTCTGTTCTTCCTTTTGGGATTTTAATTATTGACAATGGTTTCTGAGTCTTCCCTGAGCTCTGATGTCACACAGTTGGCACAGAGTACACAGTTAAATAATTCTTGAACACTGACTCAATCTCTAATTGACAGGCATGTCCACTTGGAAGTCACAGCATCATCTCAAAGCCTGACACCAAGATGTTGTCTTGTAAAGTAAGTCCCTTTTCTGACATATCTGTTAACAATAGGGAGAACTAATATTTATTAATTATGCATCATGTATTTTCAATAAATTATCTCTCACAAAAATCTTAGGAAATAGGTGATTTAATGAAGAAACAGTCCCAAAAAGGGACTGAGCAAGTAAAGAAATGGAGATCTGAACTCAGATCATCTAACTCAAACCAGAGCCCCTTACATCACATCATAAGACCACGGGCCTCTTTTATGTGAGAAGTCACTTAATCCCTCTCAGTTCTGGTGTTTCTCAGGTAGAAGCCCAAATGATGACAAACACAGCCAAAGACAGGACCTGAATTGACAGGTAATCAAGGATCAAAAAGGATTGCACATTCAACAAAAGCAAAGATAATAGACTTACAACTAAAAATACAAAGAATTAAAAGAGATTTATGAAACTGCAGTCATGATTTATGTCATTTGTTTGAAGCAAATTCTGAAATAATACAAATAATATTAACTTTTCCTGAATTTGTTTGGGATCTGTTTTCAGGAACATGTCTCAGATTCTATATGAGAGAGAGAGAGAGAGAGAGACTTGAACAAAGAGGTAACAAAGACCATTAATGTATTTCATTAAAAATTTTATTTTTGGAGCCCATAAATGGGCACATCCCAAATGCAGCAATACAGAGTATTTAAGAACATTTTAATATTTCTTTCTATCCATCTTTGTTTTCCCTTCCACAAACAAACAAATATGCTGGATTAAAGCAACAATACTCTGAACCCCAAGTTCAGTGCCTGAGTACTTTCGGTATCTATTTTGAACACAGAATAAGCAGAGGCAGTTAATTTTATTTCTATTCAGAGCTTAGCGAATACTTTAACTTTACATTATTCTGTCACAAATGATAAACAAATAGCCTACCTAAGCAGCTAAAATCATAAAATTATTATAAGCCAAGTCAATGGTATGTACAAAGTTAACATAAAACAACCAGACTGGTATACATTTGCTTTGGGCTCTACAAGAAAAGATGAGGTCCTTGGGCAGAAGAGAAAGAGAAGTCACAGCATCAAAAATTTTGAGGAATACCTAGGTAACGGGAAATCACCCTGCAATATGAGGAAGACGGGGGGTGCATTATCAGGGTTGATGACAACTCGGGTAAATACAGACAGCCTTCTACCACAAACTTGCTCACTACCTCAGGAGCTCAGCGTCCGGCTCTCCAGGCGTTCTGTTAGTCTCCTGCTAAGTTTCTTCACATGAGTATAAACCTACATTTATGCTAACAACAGAATATTATACAACAATTTAATCTGATGGCAAACAATAGGAAAAAAATTGTTAGAGCCAGACTGACTTCAGGCCATATCAATACCCCTGAAAATAGGGGCAAAAAAATAAATTAAGAAACAGTATTCAAAGATTACTGTATTACCTAATGTGATTTATAAAACGAGCACAATTCAGTAATCGTCAATGGAAAAAGTCAGAATATTTGAAAACTAGGAATGTTTTGATGCTGATTTTTTACCAACGTGGTACTCCTAATAGTTAAGTTGGAACAAATTCCAAACTCATGCTTACTTGCATCACCTCAGTTTAATAATCCAGTAAATGACAAAGAAGACAAACAGTGAAAACAGCATCATATAGCACAGCAGCTTCGTCTGGCTCCCTCTAGATAAAGTCTTCAGTTTTCCCATGGTTTTCCCTAGAAATCCAGTCGTAGAATCAAACTGTGAGTCCTGTGAGGAGAAAAGGAAAACAAAATAGATTCTAATACTGTACATATGCACATTTAAGTAACTGAATATACTAGTAGAATACATTCATAATGATATTTTTTTGTGTTTAATCAATTCAGTAGCCTGTTTATAACTTGGGTAATCAAGCCTAATTACTCTGCAAAATAGAGTAATTATCTCAATGAATAAAAAGCTCTTTCATTATCCAATAAACATTTCTTTCAGCATCAGAGTAATTCGAAATCCTACAGTATTTAGGTCTTTTCCTAATCATGTGAATTAGAAAACACTAATAATAAAGGCAAGTAGTTTGTCTACTATCATACAGGTGTTTGACTCAGTTTTTGTTGGGGCACTGCTATCGAAGGGCAAATGGTTGGTTGCTTTTAGTAACATGAGTACAATAATTCATATAAAATTTAAAATGGTTAGCAGTTAAAGGTACGTTATTTCTAAGATTCTTTTATTCAGATAGCCAACTGTGAAGTACAGTAGTTTATTAAAAGTTAAGAAAAGATCATGTAAAGGTAGTAAAATGTGGGTAAGACTCCAAATATGGATGGTGAAAACTACCATATTAAGACATAGTTGGAAAAGTCCTTAAGATGGGAGGACTAGGTGTGGATTGGAAATACTGCACTTTCACAGAAATCTCAATATCCTAAGATGTAAAGACCTCAGCATGACACCATTTGCCCAGCCAGGCCCTAAGTAGTTCAGGCATTTTAGATCTATAGTTCTTCACCAGGGTTGTGTATCACAATCACCAGGGACACTTTCTTTTTCCAAAATACATATATGTAGGTCCCGTCGTCTGAAATTCTATTTAGATTGAGAACTAGCATAAGTGTTTTCAGAAAGTTCCCAGGTGCTTTGAATCCACAACCTCCGTTATAACATTGTTTTCCATGTCATATTCATTTTTGAATAATACAATTTTAAAAGCAAGTGGAGAAACTAGAGAAGGTCTAGAGAAATTTGACATCTAAAATAAACATTAAAGAACGGAAACAGGCTCTACAAAGAAAAGTAAGTATGTTGCTGAGCTCTCTTAGACCTGAGATAAAAGGCTCTGGGATGTTACTATGTTCAAATCTTACTGATTTATTCCGAAGTGATCCTTAGGAGATCAAACAAATAGGCTCACATTATGTGAAAGACTTTCATTTGGCTGGATATGAAGTGCTTTTTGATTACTTAGTAGTCAGTATCCATTGAGAGCTCCAAGAACACTGAAAACATATATTGGTCCTGAGTCTTTAAGCACTGTTTCTAAACACAAGATTAAAGATACAATGGCCTCCACCTCTTCCTCCTACTACAGTGTGTTAGGTAAGATGAAAAATGCAAGAATGAATAAACCTATTGGTCATTTCAAAGCAATGAGATACAAATAGAGTGTAATCCAAAACTTATGATCTCTAGATTAATTTCAAAATGGATAAAAGTTAAAATGATATTATTCCTGGTTAAGAGACTAAAATTGAAATATTAGATCGAATTTCTTAAATTTAAAGTCACAATCACTTACCATTTCAGCTAATAATTTGTTTTGATGTTTAACCTCATGGCCTATTTCAATGGAAAGCTATTAAAAAGAAACATACATTATTCAAAGGTATTTAAGTGTTATAAAGTAAAATGCCATTCTAAGCATACACATTTTCTCAAAACTGTCTTCTAAAACTATAAACTACTATAGTTTCTTCTGATAATCTTTCCCCTGACATTACAGGAAAATAAATTTAGAATTTCTACTCTTTCCCAACTATGGATATTGTCTCCCTGATCTTCCTTTTGATTTCATCTTAATACTCAATTCCATCTTTTAATTTTGGTACATACTTCTCTCTGGTTCTCTTATCCTTGCATGTTTTCTTCCTCTCTTTTTATTATTCATACAACAGCACTTATATATATTTTTTCTTCCTTACATTTTAAAAGATATACATAAGTACCTATATTATCAATTAAAATCTACATTATTTGATTTTTTTTAATGAAATGGGACACTACTTTGAATATATGCCTAAACTAGTTATTTAGATTCTTTTTTATTAATGTTTATTTTGAGAAAAAGAGAAAGAATGAGGAGGGGAGGGACAGAGAGAGAGAGAATCCCAACCAGGTTCTGTGCTATCAGCACCAAGCCCCATGCAGGGCTTGGTCTCATGAACCATGACAGCATGACTGAGCCAAAATCAAGAATGTAGCCAAATCAAAACATATGGTATGATTATTTTTTTTAACTTAAGCTGCTTTGAGGGGGGGTGTGGTGGTGGTAAATCTACAGTTCTGTATGTTGTCTGTAGTAATGTCTCAGAGCAGTCCATCTTCAACCCCAAGCAGCTCTTCCTGAGGCTTAACTGACTCAGCCAAAGGGTGCCCTAGATTCTAAAGGTATTTTTCTTCAAAGTATGACAATAAATGGGAAAAAGATGGCCAAGTTATTATCTCCATTATGAGCTATACAGAAAGAGGCTGAGCCTAACAAAAAACAAAACAAAATGATTTAAGTGATTATGGCTGCTATTCAGACCAAAACCATTTAACACTTTACACTACAAATTCATCAAAGGCTTCATTTCCAAGATATCTGGATAGATTACAAGCAATAAATGAAAATCTTGGGAAACCATTGCAAATATTGTTCTCAACTTCTCTTGTGTGGAAAGCATACGGGGTGATACTGACACAAAATCACACTAGAACTCTATGCGCTTCCCCCCAAATTTAACAATCCAGAGATAATAAAGCAATGTAAAGCCAAATAGCCAAATCACCTAACTACTTACAACTGTCATTCATGTCAAGGAAAGAAATTTCCAGGGGGAAAAAAGCTTTCTTCCAACAAGAAGCTAAATTATCAATGTCAGAGTTAAAAAAAAAAAAAAAACAAAAACCTTAATTCCATTTCTAAACTGTTAACATTATTACTTGGTTCATAGATCAACTCCTTTTGATCTACTATGACTTTGAAAACAATACTCTTCAGAATGTTATTAGTCTCCAGGTTGAACACAATTGTATTTTCCAAAGACTAATGAAATTTCCAATTAAGTTTTGGCAACATGAGCTTCTACTGAAGGCTCTATAAGTGTATAGCATGTTTACTGTAATATAGAATCAATCACATACAGTGTTAAAATCATATTTTTGGAATTCTTTGACTTAATACATGTTAAACTCAATACCACTGAGAAGGAATTATGCTTAGGTGCTGTGTTAAAGATAAAAATAAGAACAGAAAGCCCTATATTCTGGCAAATTTCTTTTATATACAAATAGTTCCAATGCAGATACCTATGCAATACATGCTATAGATACAGTGCAAAATGTCTTATGTTCACGAGGAAAAGAGTTACTTCTGATGTAATCAGGTAAAGGTGGCAGACAGGAAGGAGTGCAGTGAAGTGGAGCCTTTACTATTAAAGGCTTTGGCCAGTGTACGCAGGGAAAGGACTCCTCCACGGGAAAGGGAGAGTATGATCAAAGATACGGGAGTGCAAGCGACAGCATGCAGAGGATGAGAGAATACTCTAATTTGTCTGGCAGAAAACATACAGATTAAGCTGCGGACAACCTTTGAAGGACAAATTTAACCAAGCTATAGAGTGTGAATTTTATTCTTACATGATGGGAAGGCACTGAAGACTTCTGGAAGCAAAGGATGCAATTTTACAAACACTTCGAAAAGATGGAGGAACTTGCAAAATAAAATGAGCAAATACATTACAAAGCTCTCTCCATACTTCGCCTAAGAAAACCAGGGTAGTATTAGAAATAGAAAAGTAGAAAGAGAGAGAAACAAAGAAAGAAGCACAAAATTCAGTAACATGATGTACAAAGATACAAACACTGAGTAGTGTAGCTTAGTATACTAAAAGAAAAAGTCAGAAGAAGAGCTGCTTGGGGTTGAAGATGGACTGCTCTGAGACATTACTACAGACAACATACAGAACTGTAGATTTACCACCACCACACCCCCCCCCAAAGCAGCTTAAGTTAAAAAAAATAATCATACCATATGTTTTGATTTGGCTACATTTTCTAACCTTCTACTCAAATCATGTTTAAATTTTTAGTGTACTTTGACCTCACTGAACTATACACAACTTGGGTAACTGAATTCCTTCATGTGATGCCAATTAATACTTTATAAGTACAAATGTGTACATAAACATACAAATTGGAAATTATACCATATTTGTTAGCATACTTACAGATTTTATAGCAGTTACTTTGCTTCTCAGACTCTCCGTGAGTCTCTCGTTCTCTTCTTCACAGGCACTGTACCCACTGTTAGCATAGCCATGGTTCCCATAGCTGCCTGGAGGTACTCCTTCACCTGTCAGGATCAGAGTCACAGCATAGTTGTAGCAAAAACAAGCCACTTTTGAAGCCTTAATAGAAAAGAACCCAAAAAGTCCCCTGGAGGGCGTTGCAGACCATGTATGTCTTTAATATTCACGCTTCAAAGGAATTTTAAAAATTAATGACCAAATGGAGTTCACAACAATTCTTATGCCCTCTTTTAAGCAAAGAATATTCAATTTGTTTTCCTACTTATTTATTGATTGCTTCTTAATTGCCCACAAGATGCTGAAATAGGCACTGATCTACAGGGATGTTCAGAATACATTCCCTGAACTACAAATTTTAAAAAAGGATCTAAAAGTAATAGTCTTACAAAAAGTAATTGAAGAAGCTCGGCTATGAAGGGAAAGGAAGTGAGGACAAAAGTAGCAGGAAGGAGTTCCTGGCAGAGGGAGGGTCCTTTACTGGCATCTCTTTCTTTAAATAGAAGAGAGAACTTATGAAGAACATTACCTGAGAGTTAAGAGGGGAATTCATTCAACACAAATATTTCAGAAACTCCCACGTGTCAGATCCCTTGTTCTTTCTGGGTACTACTTTTTGGAGCTCATCTTCTACGGAATTGCCCTGAGAATACACAGTCCTACCTACTGCCTACTAAAGTATTTGATATTCATCAGGCAATCAAACAGATGGAGTGAGCCTGGAGACAGAATCTATATATAAATGTGCTAAAGGACTGAGAGATGAAAGCAGAGCTGAGGGTCTTGTTTACGTTTTTAAAAACAGTTGATATCATCAGTTTTCTCCGTAAAGGAAGAGATAAGGTTGTCTTTAAGGAAGGGTATCATTTGGAAAAACAGTGAAGAGAATAATGAGGTAAAGTAACTAGGACTACACGGATCCTAGGGTGATAAAATAATCCTGGCTGAGGCAACACACAGTGGTGGTTTCAGTCCTCCCGAATGTGTGATTTTTCTGAAGAAGGGCTCATCAGCCTGAGTTAGCTCGTGAGAACATGGATCGTTGGATTGATCAAGAATTTGATCAAGAGGTTTACAGCACTGGGGCTGCAGAAGAAAAGAGCCCCAAGAGGCTGAGACTGCTTGCCAAAAGAGAGATTTAAGATATGGAATATGGGAACATCCTGGACAGGATCTGAAGCAGTTACAATGGAGAAATGAGGGAAAAGGATGATACAGAGACTTGGTCTCTATAAACTCAAAGAGTAGATGGGGCAACAGGGGCAGTAAAAGATGGAAGGGTAGGAAGCAGCAGTCGCCGCTGGTAACTGAAGGACGGTTGAGGTGTAAAGAGGAAGCTCTTTTGAGACACAGCACAAGCCTCACTTTGTCTAAAAGGCAAATCTCCCTCTGAATTCTTACAGCTCTTATTGTACATAATAGTAATATCACTCTCTAAATGGTTCTACAAGGGCAAAAACTAAATTTGTTTCACTCATGGTTGTATATCCCCCACAAATGTGTACACACAGGCACACTCAATAAATACTTGTAAGTGAATTAAATAGAATCTGAATTCACTGTTCAACTTTGAATGAGTCTGCCTTTCTCAAAATGGAATCAAATTTCTTTGAGGGCAGACAGTGTCTCATACTTCTGTATCCCCTGTACCTAATGAGTACTTTATATGCTGCAGCCACACAATTTCCACCACCACAAAAACCTCAACAGAACGTTAAACAAGTGTGTTCCTGGATAAAAAGATTTGCATTTCCCAAATTTTCCCTCAACTGCTGACACACTACCCATAAAACTCTCCAAATATAGTATGAAAAGTTGTAGGAAAGCTAGTGAATGCCAAAGACATTCCTTAGCCTTTGTCCATTTAGATAAATGCTACTTCTTTTGAGTAATTTCTATCAGTAACTGAGCTAAATCATTTAGAGATTCATGTGAAGTATGCCACATGAATATCTATCAGCTTCATTATTTATCCCAAGTTTAAAATTCCAGGTCAATACACACTGATACTAAAACAAAAAACAAACCAGAAATTAAAAAAAAAGAAATTCACATCACACCAATGTAAATGATAGCAACAGACACTTAAGTAAACATCTTTCCGCTCAACTACAAGGGAGCTTCAAAAAAAAAAAAAAAAAAGGCCCCTATCCTAGAGAGTCTAATGTAATTAGTCTGGGCTGTGGTTCAGGTATCGATGCCTTAAAAGCTCTCCAGGTGATTATAATGTTGAGCTGAGAACCACAACTTCTCAAACCCCTTTCCTGGAATTTAAATTATGGCACCGTGCTGCACAAAACATTCACAGGGCCCAAAGGACCTACTGAGATCCAAACTCCTTGGCCTGGCACTCAAAAGACCTCCTCAGTGTGGTTCTGGTTCCATGTCTCCTACTTTAAATCAAACTGGCTTAATGATAATCCTTAAGCACACTATTCATAATTCTAGTCCTACAACTTTTTTGGGGGTAGGAGTAGGGGTGGAGAAGTCTGGTTTCCAGTTGGAACTTTCCTGTCTCACCCTCCATTATTCAAGCTCTAGCGCAAGTTCTTATGTCTCCACCAAGTATGTAGTGCTCTATCTCCAAAATCCCTGAGACACTAGCTGTAGAACTTATTAGATATTTAGATATACAGTTACCACCTCGTACTATAATTTATCTTTGTACATGTTCCTGCTCACCATGTAATCTAGACTGGAAGCTCTAGGAGTGCAAACAGGACCACAATTAACTGTATATTTAGAGCTTACTCAAATACACAATGTTGTCATTAATGATAAAAAGAAAAACATTAAGGATATAAAACTAAACTGTTCAAAATTAGTTATTTTTTTCCCTACAATTTACTTGGCCAACTTACTATGATCCAAGTATTCATAAAAGTTGCAGTTTTCAAAACCTCTTCCTTATACTACAATTTGTCATCAATGTATATGTCTAAAGTTACTGGCAAATTTAACTAACTTTAAATACCTGACACTTTCGAAAAACCTTTTCTCCTTTTCCATTTTATTGTAACAACTGAAAAAAGCAACATTCCCTTTTTTCAAATATTCCATATATTTTCTCAGGTATACTGTACCCCGGTTTAGCAGAGTATTTTTTTAATTGTCTCTGCAAAAACCAAAAAATGAGGTTTTATTAGCTGTGCATTATAATGACCCCCTTAAAAGTCCTTGTGCTTGGTGAACTTGTTTTCTAAGTTTTCACACTGGAACAAGACTCAGATAAGAAGTGTTCTGGGTGAAATGGCCTTTGCCCGCAATGTTACACACTACTGTCTTACTACGTAACGACAGGTACGTTTACCTTTGTAACTCACTAGTACCATTTACTATGATTGTTAATTAGTGTGCTTCACATGCAACATAGATTCTTCAAATTTCGCTTCTGAAAAAACTAACATCCAGGACGAGTAAAGTACGAGAAACCTAAGTCAGACTTCAGGAAACTCAGCAGTTTTCATAATCACTCTCTGACAGTCGGTAACACTAAAAAAGCACTTGACTATTGAGTTGGCACCTGTACATACCCCACCCCCACTCCTCCATAAACGTCTCATCCAAACTTAGAACTAAACCAAAGAAAACGCTTTGGATCTGGGACAAGTGGTTTGTTGCCACTTGGCACCACCTCCAAAGACCCTTCCAATACATCCTGCTTTCCGGCCCAGATTCCAGCGACAGAAGAATGATCCGATTTCCTTCCACATCCCCGCGCCCAGCACGGCCAGTTCTAGGGCCCCCGAACTTCGAACCTCAGCCTTCTTCTTACCCAGGCCAGCACGCCTCATCCTGCCAGAGTAGGAAAGAAAAAAAGCAGAAGGAGGGGTGGGCAGAAAGCGGCCAGGGGTCCCCCGGACGGAGTCTTCAGAACCAGGGCCCGAAGAAACACCAACTTCTTTCCCCAAAGCGCCACATCAGCGGACTCGAAACATCGCGCCGGCTGATGGCGTCACCCAGGCTCTTATCACCGCCCGCGAGGCGGCTTGAATGGCATTCTGGGAAGTGTAGTTCACCGTCGAAGCAGGCCAACAACAGTGTTCCGTGAACCCAGCTCCCGGAGTTGGCGTGGCTTCCGGAAGAAGAGGAAGCGCTGTGCGGGATAGGACCCAGTTCTCAAGCTCTGGGTCTCAGCTGCTGGGCTCGCGGCTTCGCGGACCTCTCAGCTTGTTGCCTACCGAGTTTAACCCCGTAGATCTGCCCTTCTCGGGCCTTGAGAGGATGGTTGACTCATCTTTCCTGATTCCTCCTCCTAACTTCCTCTGACCTCTAGAGTCAGTTCAGGGAAAGTCCAGGAAAACTTTATTCAAGTTAATGATCTCATACATACGTAATCTGAAACCCACAGAAGGAAAGGGAGAGGGGAACAAATTTGTGCTGGGTCACACAGTAGTTAGAAAAATTAGGTCACCTGGAATAGGACTCCTTCTCCGGATAAAGTGCTCAATAAAAGGAATCTGGTGGGGCGCCTGGGTGGCTCAGTCGGTTAAGCATCCAACTTCATCTCAGGTCATTATCTCACGACTGGTGGGTTTGAATCCCGCATCGGGCTCTGTGCTGACAGCTCAGAGGCTGGAGCCTGCTTCAGATTCTGTGTCTCCCTCTCTTTCTGACCCTCCCCTGAGCGCACTGTCTTTCTCTGTCTCTCAAAAGTAAATTAAAAACATCAAAAATAAATAAATAAAATGAAAAAAAAATACACGGAATCTGGTTTCCGGAGGCACTAATAAAATTAGTTGCCTCTTAACTGGATTGATTGCAAGAACGTTGGCTGTTAGTTGTTGAGGACCAAAGGGACCCCTAAACTCTCTCCCACTTGGACCTTTCTAACTTACACAAAGGATACTGAAATAATATTTTACACATAGTAATGAGCCAATGTGAGGGTTTAAGAGCTTGTTGGCAACGGTAGGGTGGTACTGGAATCTGGGTTAGCCCTAGAATTTCATTTTATTATTATGAAGATTAAATAAGTTTTTTTTTTTTAATCTGATACACAATAGAGGCTTTAAAAAACCACCGGGTGTTTGTAGTTTTGTTTGTTGCTGTATGACAGTGGAATTATCTCTATACTAGAGATTTCTGAGGATGCAAAATCTGATCCATAGTGGCCCCTCATTTTCCCAGTATGAACATTGACTGTAGTAGTGGCAGATAAGTCTGTCTTAAGGTTACTTTTATAAAATACACACAGAAACAGTTTTTAATAAAACTAATTAAGCTGAGAAACTTAATCCAAGAGCATCTTGAGAGAAATATAGTCTTCATAAAAATAAAATAAAGCACAGCATTCTTTAAAAGCTATGGAATTAAATGAAGGTTGTATCAGGGACAAATATTTCAAATAACCTCAGAAGGTTCAATAAGAGAAACGATGGCCAGGCTCCCCTTTTTAATTTACAAGCTGTGACAGTTCCTTCTTTTGTTACAAAAAAAAAAAAAAAGTACACATGTTCTTTAAACAAAATATGTCAGAAAAAGATTCTTAAGGCTTTCTCATAAACTTTTTTTAAAAAATGCTAAATTTACCTAAACGCACTTTAAATTACCTATGTACTTGTCCTTTTATAAACGACTTCCCTTACATGGCAGGGAGATCAGAGTAAAATATAGGTTTTAAAGGGGGGACAAAAAGAATGAAATGTAGCAAGAATATAACTCAAAGCAGGCAAACCTGGTTTATATTGAGCTTGTGACCTGAAAGTTCAAATACAGGCACTTGTTGATCACTACTGGTGCCAGTTTCAAATTAGGATGGTATCAGTTGAGAAGATTATGTGTTCAAAGATGAACTGGAAAAGATGGATTTTAATATTCAGAAGAATAATGATTAAACATGACCACAACTGGCATAAAGACTTCATTTATCTTTTATCTTTTTCTTATCTTTTATCTTTATTTTTTATCATTTATCTTTAATTTTTATTTATTTTTTTCTTTTCAAGTTAAAATCCCCAAAACTTCCTTACTGATTGAAGACAAATACAGTTCTTGGAGATAAATAGCATTTTGAAATTTTTCCTCTATTCTTATAGGATAATGTCATAGAAAACATTTAATCTCTGAGGGCTTGAATGACTAAAGAAATGAGTGACCAAAAATGACTTAAAATAAGTATTCCTAGTAGTCATTGCAGAAGCAAGAAAATGAGTGGGAAATGTCTGAATCTTGGTACAAAATTTGAAGCTCTGTTTTTCCTATTTGTCCTTTGGGTCCATATGTGCCTTTTCTTGACCAGCAAAAATCTTTAAAGAATTTTAAAAATTATTTTAGTTATTCTGTTTGAGTAGGTATTAGTTTTACTCAAAACTACCTGAGAATGGAAAGAAATTTTTCAAGGAGTTTTCAAAGAGCCACAAATTTGATCTTCCCTTTCCATAATTCAGTAACATTGCTAGTATGGCTGTAATGTTCTCAGCCACAATTAGTAAAAAGGAGGCACACAACTCCAACTGAAAAGTCTTTAGTAGAGCCAACAGCATGATCTATGGGACCCAGTGCCAAATCCAAATGCAATACCCCTCATTCAAAGAGAAGGAAAAAAGTCCAGCCACGGTACTAAAAAATAAAGCTTTTTTGTCACAATCTCTACAACTCACCAACTTGTCATGTTTTGTTATTCAATGCCCTTTTAATTAAAAAAAAAAATGAAACTTTAAATTATTGGCATGATTTTTATCCTTCATCTTCACACTGTACGATGACAGTTTTAGATTCAAACATAAGAACATTTAGCTCATATGTGAAATCACCAAAATCATATAATTCATATTTCATAGCTAATACATGAATATGTGTTTTGTAGAAGTCCTGCACACAACTAACTTAACTGTTTTTATTCTATGTCTTGATATTCACTGTGTTTTGGTATTTCTACCAACACTTTACACCTTCAGTTTACTTGAAAAGAAAAGCAACTATAGGTTGTTCTACCTTTTCCTTTCTTTTTATGTCATCATTTTCAATATAACTGGCTAATACAAGGAAGTAAGATGAATAAGGAAAAATATGACAGAGTTCCTTGGATTATTTTCTTTCTGCAGAGCAGGTTCTGTTTGAAGAAAAGCATGTGGCTTTTTGTGGCTGTCAATACCTACGTTCAGTCACAGACTTAACACACTTACCTTGTATTCACTGAGTTTTTCTGAACTCCCATGTTTTATAGGTCAAGTGGAATCTCCATTAACAGGGCAGAGCAAATGTTACATGTGAATGGGGTGGTAAGAAACAATAAATATGTCTATTGCACATATCTCTTGCTCATATGCATGCCCCATTGTTTCATTAGACTTCATTTTCCAAACACAAGTTCAAAGACAAAATTAAGGATATTAAGACAGTATCTATAGGGCATTAAACCAAGTGTGATGCTTTTTTAGCAAGGGGTCCTGTGCTACAGCAAAAGCTGCACACTTGACCCTAGTCATCAGAGAAAAATCTTCCAAGGCAATGGGGCTATAAGTGATAGAGAAAAGGGGAGAGAGTGAATATAGAATATATATCCACGATGAGAGATTGATCAAGGTGAAAGAACTGTGCAGTGAAATTCACTGGGAAGCAAGGAATGGAGTATACATGTAATGCTCCAAATAAAAGGAAAGAGGAAGGAAGGGAAGAGGTCTTAAGCTGCGTAGTTCTTCCCCAACCACCCACCAAGTTGGTTTCTGTCTCCAGTAAGTGGTTAATGAGCCATAGATGAGTGAAATACTTGTGACGTGGCTCATACATACAATTGAAAAACACTTCCTTAAGTTGGGCACAATCCCAAAAAACCTGAGTGATGAGGTGTGATCACAGGGATGAGGCTCTATCTCGTGTTTCACTCCAAGATGTTTCACTCTTCCAGAAACTCTGTTGTTTTACTAAAACCTCATTCTGGGAAATGATTCCTTCCTGATGTCAGTTAATCAGTAACTTGGTTCCCTCCCCCCAATTTGGAACTACAGTAGAGCTAAGTTTCAAAATGAACACTTTGCATAGGCTGCCCTTTTAATATTCCAATTTTAGAGACATCTTTGACATTTCAAAAACATCATTTTAGGGGCCCCTGGGTGGCTCAGTCGGTTAAGCCACCAACTTCGGCTCAGGTCAGATCTCACGTTTGTGGGTTCAAGCCCCACGTCAGGCTCTGTGCTGACAGCTAGCTCAGAGCCTGGAGCCTGCTTCCGGTTCTGTGTCTCCTTCTCTCTCTCTGCCCCTCCCCCTCTCATGCTCTGTCTCTCTCTGTATCAAAAATAAGTAAAACATTAAAAAATATTTTTAAAAAAACATCATTTTAGATGAAAGATAAGTTTAATTTCCTTTACCTAGAAAATATTGGTGTTTACATTTTAAAATATTGGTGTTGTCCATTACTTATATTCAAGGCTAATTTAGTTAAGTTGATATTCATATTAACTTAATAGTATTTATTCTTCAAGAACTATATTGAATAATCATACTGATACATCCAAAGTACAAAAGGAAAACTGAACTACACAATGTACTTTTATTTGTGCCACAACACTATCAGACACTTTGACAGACATGTTATTTAATTACTCTATTCACTGACTTGTTTCCCCCCCAATAGCTCAGATTAGTTATGAATATGTGAGAGACAAAACATTTCAAAAAGTTGTTTAGTGGTAGAAAATACAATCAGTTGTTACGTAGGAGGCATTCACCTAATATTTTTGTTTTATTGGACACAATGGCCTCACTACTCTTGATTTCTAAAATTGGGCTGAAACTAGGTCATAGATGTACCCAAGTTGTCTCATTTCAGTTTGTCTTAGTCTATTGACACAGGACTACTCTTCAGGCCGAGTCTAAAAGAAGTTTGTCACTTTATCTGTTATTAACCATAATCCCAGTCATATCCAGTATTTGGTTCTTTTTATTCTTACAGACTAAATGGAATGGTATCAGAGCACTACATAATATTAAAATAACTTAACCATATGCCAAGAACCACTGTTGTTTGACACCCACATTCTAGGATGATCTAGTGTTTCCTTTAAAATTTATTTGTACTTTCAGTAATTTTTTTCCTGCAACTGATTCCTGATTTCTTGATTTGCTTTCTGGTACTTCTATATTAACAGATTTCAACTTTGCATGTTATATATTGTCACCTGACTTATGCAAGGGTGACACTACAGTACAATGGAGGAAAGGTCATTTTTTCAATAAATGGTACTCATTCAATTTATATTCATATGTTAAAAAGAATTATTACCTCTTTCTTATCCAAATCATTATTACTTCTTTCTTATCCAAAATCAATTTGAGGCAGATTATAGGCCTAAAATGAAAGGTGAAATAAAATCTTAAGAAAAATATTTGTATCTTTGGGATAGAAAGATTTCCTAAACAGGACACAAAAAAGAATTAACCAAAAAGGGAAAATTTGATAAATTTCACTACATTAAAAATAAGATTTCCTGCTCAACAATCAAAAGCATTAGTAAAGTGTGAAGACAAGTCATTAATGGAATAGGATATCTGTGATATATGTATTTGATAAAGAACTAATATGAAGAATACATAAAGAACTCGTGCAAATTAAAAAGGATAAGACAGTCAACTCAATTTAAAAAAATGAGCAAAAAACCTCTTCATAGAAAAGGCCTATATTTGAAATGTTGCTCAACCTCGTTTAATATCAGAAATATGCAAATAAAAACCATAGTGAGATCACATTATACCTCCTTCAAAATGGCTACACAAACACACATACAATACCAAGTGTTGACAGAGGTGTGGATGTGGAGCAACTAGAACTCTCTCATGATCCTGATGGATGTATAAATTGGTATAACCACCTTGGATGATGGTTTGACAATATCTACTAAGGTTGGAATACCTACTCATATTCCCATGAATCATCACTTCTGTTCCTAGGCATATACTAACAATAGGTGAACATACGTACAACAGCAAAAAATGGTCAAAGTTCCACTATGCACAAAACCTACAAACTAGAAACAGTGTACTTGGCCCATCCACAGAATGGATAAGTAAACTGTAGTAAATGCACACATTAGCACGTAATGGAATGAAAACGGAAAACCTTACACCATATACAACAGCATAGATGAACTGCAGATACATAATGTCGGATGAGAGACACTAGACAGAAACGAGCATTTCTGTGTTAAAAGTGAGAAAGCACGTTTATATGAGTAGGAGGTGGTAGAGTGAGCCAATTTTGTTCCTCTCGGTCTGTGTGGTACCTTTTCTCCATATTTCTTGTCTACTTTATTATTCTCTCTGAAAATTAGATTTCCATAATTATCCCAACATGAAAGCTTTAGCTCCGTGTCTCTCTGACCCTTTAGTTTGATCCCTGTAGCAATCTCTCAGGCAGTTTCCCAAACCCAGTCTCCTGGAAGGAAAATGTGACAGGCCAAAAATGACTGATGTGTCCATTCCTGATTAGGACCATCAGTTGATGCTGAGTGACAGGGTTTCCAGAAGTTTGGGCAGAGAAGATATTATAGGAAATGGTTGCTGGGGTAGGGAAAAATATTATTTATTAGTACATTAAAGCATGTGTGCAGTTTGAGCATTTGCATAAAAGTTCTTAGTCTCTGTTCTAAGCAATAAACAGATTTCATGGAATAGATTAGAAAAGGCTTTGTGCTCACTCACATCATTAGGGCCTTTATCATAAACTGGCCATAAAAGTTATAGTTGGTTAGGGCAATGATTTGTGTTCCTAAACCAGGTGAATTTGGCCATATACCTTCACTTCTATTTATTTTATTGAATTGTCTTTATTGGGGTTAGAAGAACATCTTCTCTACAAAGGCAAGATAAAGACCTGATCTTATGTGAAGCATACTGAGTTCTCTAACACTCCCTGAAGTGGAGGTTAAGTCTCTAATTGTGGCTTCCACACTGACTATCTACAGAGAGACAATCTGGATTCCTTCATCTGCCTAGAACCCATTTGTTATTGACAGGGATTCTGAAATCCAATCCAACCCCCAAATAATGAAATAGAGCAGTTCATCAATTTCAAATTCTTCTATAGCAAGTTTTTTTTTTTCTTTTTTTCTATAAGACCATTTCTGGCATTAAAATGGAGTCAACATTTGTACTATTAGGGAGGAAGAAATTTTCTTCTGTCCAAGGTTCTTCTAGATGGACTAAGAATTACATTTACATGAGAGAGATTAACAGGAAAAAATCGAATTTAATTTTGCACATAGAGGGAATCCACACAGACCTGAAATTCCAAAGATAGGCAACAGGAGGTTCATATGACATTGTGAGCTAAGGAGAAGGATAGGGATCTAGAGACACAAAAGGGAAGAAGACCATTAGCAGGAAGGTGAGAGGAGATGTTTAGAAAACAAGGGTTGCCCTATTATGCAGATAAGTTTCTTAGGTAAAAAGGCATTTCTGTTAATAGCTCTCTTCCTGGTATAGGCTCTCCTTTCCAATGTAATTTTAGGCAGTAGAAGGGGGAGGTAAAGAGCTTTTCCTAAGTCTGCTGGGTTTTGATGGCTAATAACTCAAAATAATTTTGATAAAGTGGTCCATCTTGGGGTGGTCTGCCTTTGCCCCCTACAATACTCTTTGCTGTTATAAAGTAAACATCATCTTTGCTTCACTGTTCACCTGCCCATAAAAAGTTGCTTATTGCTAAAAGGGAAACAGAATTTGATTTCATTTCTTCTATTCCTAAAGTGCTTCCCCAAATTCCCAAAATTCTTTTAAATAAGGCCCCAAGATCAAAAGGTAGTTTGATCAGTGGCTATTAGCAAAGAATTATGTGACAATCAGAATTATTACAGAAATAATTAGAAAATTTGATTTCATAGTGATAGGGAAAATCTGTTATAAGATGCCTGACAGGACTGATAGGGAAATTCCAGTCCCCAACCAACGACCAAAGGCTCCCCTTCCAGGTTCTTCTTCCTACCCCACTTCCCACATGCACCAAATTACTACTAATGTGAAATGCGAAGCAACAGACTATAAATTGTTCCCTCTGCTTCTTCTGGGGCTCAGACCTCTGGAGAATGATCTCCACTGCACTTGCCAGTATAAAATAAACCTCCTGCATTCCAAGATCTCTGAGTGCCACTTGGTTCTTCTGCCAGGTAATCCAGACCAGGTCCTCTAACAATAGGAGTAGCAGGGAGAAAATTTGCCACCTCAGCCCTAGCCTCCAAACTCGATTAAAGTGTTAATATGGCACTTCTGGGCACTTAGCATGGATGCCTAATTCTAGGCTAGCATGAATTTTTATAGCTCAATTAGAAAGCTTTGAAAGGAGAAAAAAATGTTTTTAAATGGTAATGTGTTACATAAATATTCAAGCTTATGCTCTCATCTAAAATTTGGATCATTTAGAACTTTATTCCATTAAAGAATGACTTTTTTTTTTTTTTTGCGCATCCAGGTGCCATCCATTAGTGGAATGGTGGCCAATGACAACCATCATGCATGGCCATGAATATTTATATACTGCCTTATCCCCATACTAGAGAGAATAGAAATCATGAATGGGATTTTCTTCCATACCAGATGACTGATGTCCTCCCTAAGTCCACCTAAAAAAGTTAAGTGGATTGATCCTCAGATGTGGCATCATCCCCTACTAATATTCTAATGGGTGAGGTTTAATTGATGAAAGAAGGTGTCTGACAGATTCTAATGCTTAGTGAAATAATGGAGTGGCTTGCCAGAATCTACCGAAACATCTCTTTAGAATGTCTCAAGACAAAGCTAGTTTAAAGTTTTATCAATGTTCTGTGTGACTTAAGAGTTACTCAGAGGTATCTCTCAGCAGAAGTTGTCCATCTCTGTTAATATCAGCACTGTCCCTTCCCCTCCATTCGAAAACCAGGCTAGTGATCTGTGAATGCAGATGATACCACAATTGTAACTCAAGGAACAGATGTGAGAGAATTGGGACAGACAGTGAGTAGCCATGTGTCATTTGTCCGCAGACACTGCTGAATATCCTGTTCCATCCCTCTAGACCTTGCTCCTTTCTTTACTGCCAGTAACTAACTTTGGGCATTTTCATTTGCATATGCCTCTCTCTCATCTCAAACTCAATTTTCCCTCCCAAACCAGATTGCCTTCCTAATTTTTTTAAGTTTATTTATTTTGAGGAGGGGGTGGGCAGAGAGAGAGAAGTAGAGAAAAATCCCAAGCAAACTCCTTACAGGCAGTGCGGAGCCCCATGTGGGGCTCTAACTGTGAGATCATGACTTGAGCTGAAACCAAGAGTTAGATTCTTAACTGATTGAGGCACCCAGACACTCCATCTTCCTGACTTTCTATCTTTAAGAAAAAGAGAAGTCTCAAACTCTCTGGGTCATTTAGACTATTTCCCACTTTGCCCCCATATCAACTCAGCAGCTAAGCCCTATTAAAATATCTCTTTGATTTTCCCCTTTCTTTCCATTCCAAAACAAACAATGTTATTGTATGTTTCAAACACCTTAAATCTTGCTGGAGTTTCTAAACTTCAAAACTTCCTTGCTTTTCAGTCCACTCCCCTCAAATACACCAGAGCTCTAAACTTTTCTGCCTCACTAATGGCATTTAATGAATTCTCCATGATTTACTGGGCTATGGGTGAATAGTTATGTTTTAGCTTCCCTAAATTCATCTGGAGACACCCCAAAAGTGGTGGCTGTGTAAGATCTTTGCTATTCACACCTTTGAGGAACAATGGAGTAGACACCTGAATATTTCTAGCACTATTATTAGTAATGTTTCATTAACATTTATATCTATACTTTACCTGTATTGCTTTTACGAGATAGGCATCAAGTTGCATTTTTTTCTGAATAGATACCCAATTTTATCATTTTCATTATTGTTGAAAATACTGTTTTTTCTTCTTTCTGTAAACTAAGCACCTGTGTACCTATAGCTTTTTAGTTTTTTCAAACTGTTTTTAAAGTGTATTTATTTATTTTAAGAGAGAGAGACAGAGAAAGCATGTGAGCAGGGAAGGAACAGAGAGGGAAAGAGAATCTCAGGCAGGATTTGCACTGTTAGTGCAGAGCCAGATACAGGGCTGGATCCCATCAACTGTAGTGAGATCATGACCTGATCTGAAACTGAGTCTGACACTTAACTGAGTGAGCCACCTGGCATCCCCTTATGACCTTTTATTTTTAGAAACTCTTATTCTATTGGTCTATTTTTACAATCTTTTAAAATAATTTTTAAAATTCCTATTCTATATTCTTGCATTAGCAACAGCTTTACAAGACTCAGTATTCAGTAGAACAAGTCTTCCTACCATGTTCTTATTCTTCAAGAAAATCTTTATTACACTCCCTTTGCAGCTAAAAATTTTTCTTTTAATGTTTATTATTTTTGAAAGAGAGAGAGAGCACGCGAGGAGAGGGGGAGACAGAGAGAGAGACAAAGAATCTGAAGCAGGCTCCAGGCTCTTAGCTGTTGGCACAGAGCCTGATGTGGGGCTTCAAGTCATGGACCATGGGATCATGTCTTGAGCTGAAGTTGGACTCTTAACTGACTGAGCCACCCAGATGCCCCAGCTCCCTCTGTCATTTCATAGAATTTTTAAAAACAGTATGTCAGTTTTACTTTAAAAAATCCTCCTGGTATTTTTACTGGACTGCATTACATTAGGAGAGCAATGCTATCTTTATGTTTATGTTCAGTTTCCTCCGTTTCTCACATTAATGTTCGTTAGTCTTCCCTGTAGAAATCTTACAAAATTTCTGCCAACACTATCCTTATGTATTGATATTTCTGATATTATAAATGGTACCTTTCTTAACAATTTAATTTCTGGGGTGCCTGGGTGGCTCAGTAGGTTAAGGATCCAACTCTTGGTTTTGGTGCAGGTCATGATCTTGAGGATTAGTGGGTTCAAGCCCTACACTGGGCTCTGCACTAGCAGCACAAGGCCTGCTTGGGATTCTACCTCTCCCTCTCTCACTCTGCCTCTCCCAACTTGTACTCTCAATGTCTCTCAAATAAAAAAATTAAAAAAAGAATAATAATGTCTCTTGCTGGTATATAAAAATGAAATAGAACTAAATTCTTATAGATAAGGCACTGATTAAAGCTGATTGTCTATAAAAACTAGACTGTTTTATTTCTTCATTATAATCCCTGGTCTATTATCTCTTCTCCTAATTTTTTCATTATTATACTGGCTAGGATTTCCAATCAAATGTTGAACAGTGGTGATCTTATTCCCAAATTTAAGGTGAAAACTTTCAGTAGAACATTAAGTAAAATGTGTTAACTACTTTTCATAAATAGTATATCAGATTAAATGAGTTTATATTCCTAGTTTGCCAAGAAAATTTTTAAAAATCATTATGGTTGTAGATTATCATATTCTTTTTTGGAACCTACTGAGCTGACCAGCTCTTAAAATCTTTAAATGTAGCGAATTAAACCTGGTTTTCCAGTGAAACTAATTCTACATTCTAAGAGTAAACTCAATGGGCCATGGTTTGGAATTACTATTTTATATACTATTTACTTTGATGTGATTATATGGGTTAAAGATTTTGTATTTTTACTCATGAAAGGATTTTGACTGTAATTTTCCTTTCCTGTAATGATTTCTCAGGTTTTTGAATCAAGGTTATTCCAGCCTATTCCTTACATATGTTTGAGAATTATTTGGTGAAGCCATTGGGTTCTGTGGGTGTTTTTAACCTATTTTGTAAAAAATATTCATTACAAGACAGGAGGCAAGATAGCAGTGAAACAGGGAGCCCCATATTTCCCACCCAATTTCTCAAAGAAGAGCTGAAGCCAAAGAACACTGTACCGCAAGAGTCTGGGAGGAAAGGAGACAGTACACTAGGAAGACAGCCTCATAGGCCTACCTCAAAAAAAAAAAAAAAAAAAAGCCAAAGTACACATGGTAAAGAGACCTAAATACCACTACGAGACAGGAAATAAAATAACCAAAGGCACAAAAAGAGAGACCAAGGGATACCATTTAAAGAACACTTCCTGAACAGGCAGGCCTAGAGAGTCAATGAGCCTCCTTTAATACAGCAATATTCACAGGTGTAGAGTGCATAACAAACTTATGCACTTCCAAGAGACAGAAAGCTTGCCAAAATAATGAAATGGAAGAACTCTCCTCTAAAGAAATTCTAGGAAGAAATGAGAGCTAAAAAATTTGTCAAAACAGATATAAGCAACAGAACCGACCAAGAATTTAGAACAATAGTTATAAAATTAATCACTAGGTTTGAAAAAGATATGAAGACACCAGAGAAGCTATTGCTACCAAGATTATGGACCTTAAAATTAGCTGTGATGAATTAAAAAATGCTATAAATGAGGTGCGTAATAAAATGGAGGTGGCCACTGCACAAAGTGAAGAGACAGAGAGGAGAATAGGTGAATTAGAAGACAATTATAGAAAAAGAGGAAGCCAAGAAAAAGATAAATTGATCCAGGAGCATGAAAGGAGAATTCAGGAACTGAGTGATGCAAACAAATGGCCCAATATCCATATCATAGGAACTCCAGAAGAAGAAGAAGAA
>PJEM01012580.1:0-46140 GCA_004023845.1 Helogale parvula | reverse complement strand
GGGGCGGGGGGGCGGCAGGGGCGCACCTCGGGGGCCAGGTACTCGGGCGTTCCGCAGAAGGTCTTCATGGTGGCGCCGTCCTTGATGCCCTCCTTGCACAGGCCGAAGTCGGTGATCTTGATGTGCCCGTCCTTGTCCAGCATGAGGTTCTCCAGCTGCAGGGCGGCCTCTGGCTCAGCGCCAGACCCTCCCCACCCCACAGCCCCCCTGCTCGCACCCACCCACCTTGAGGTCACGGTAGACCACGTTCTTCTCCGAGTGCAGGTAGTCCAGGGCAGACACGATCTCAGCGCCGTAGAAGCGCGCGCGGTCCTCGGGGAAGACCCGTTCGCGGGACAGGTGGAAAAAGAGCTGCGGGAGGAGGGCCTCAGTCAGGGTCAGGGCGCGACCCCGATGCGCCGGGGGGAGGGCTGGGGGGCAGGGCACCGTCCACGGGGCACGACCCCGATGTGCAGGGGGGGAGAGCAGGGCACTGTCCCCGTGCTGGGGAGAGCCGCCCCGGGCTTGCAGAGCGCCGGCCTACCTCGCCCCCGTTGGCGTACTCCATGACGAAGCAGAGCCGGTCGTGGGTCTGGAAGGAGTACTTCAGGGCCTGCGGGGGAAGGGGAGCTGGCAGCGTGCCCGCGGGAGCCCGCCGCCCACAGGCCGTGCTGGAAGGAGGCGCGGGCTCCGGTGGGATCTCGGGCAGCTTAGGGGCGGCAGGCTCCAGCGTGCTGTGGAGGCTCCCCGCAGGGCGTGGGGCTCCGGGCTCCAGGCCACCACGGCGGGAAACAGGACGGTGGCTGAGAGCCCCCCCCCACACCCTTCCTGCCTCACACCACGGCGGCCTGGCTTTAAAAGGAAAGGCTCCTAGGACCAAGTCTTCCCCACGAGGGACAGACCCCGGGTCTCACCCAGCAGCCAGGGGTGCGCCTCCTTCACAGGACCCAGGGACAGGAGACCCGCTCCAGCCCTTGTGCCGTGTGGCCACCATCCCCACCTCTCCAGGTCCCAGCCCTGTCCTGTGGGGAGCCCGCAGGAGGGAGCCAGCGCGCAAGCCCTGAGTCCCGGTCGACCGACCGTGACAAGGGGCACGCTGCCGCTGCAGGGGAGAGCAGGGCTCGAAGCTGGGGAGGAAGGGCTGCGAGCCGCAGGAGGTACGGCCCCCCGGCGGGTGGACGGTCGCCCCTCACTAGGAAACGTTTGAAGGAATAGGAACGGACAGAAGGAAAGGGGCTGCTCTGCTTTGCCGTGGCTTTGGGTCAGGCAGTGCCCTGGGGGTGGGGACGCTGTGCTGAGCAGAGGTGACAGGGCCTGGGGGTCCCCAGCCTTGGTCCTGACGCCCCGAGGCCAGCAGCTGCCCATCCGAGGCCCCGCTGACCGGCTCACCCTCCCCGGTCTGGGTGGCTGAGCCTGGGAGCCGCTTCCAGCTCCCTCCCACTGCTCGCTCGCTCCCACACGCCCCTCCCGGGCCCAGAACCCCCGGGACGGCCTCTCCTGACTGGGCCTCAAGGGGAAGCACGGGAAGGTTGGGTGCAGAAGGGCCGACCCGGGGGAGGGTCTCCAGGGGCCCCCAAGACGGCTCGTGCCCCCGGGACCCACCGTCAGGAAGGGGTGCCGGGAGTTCTGCAGGACGCGGTTCTCTGTGAGCGTGTGCGCCACCTCGTCCTGGAAGACACGGCCGGTGAGCGCCGGTGAGGCCCGGCCCGGCGCCCGCCCCCCGCCGCCCAGCCCCCTGCCGCCCGGCCCGGTGCCCCACCTTGGCCACGATGACCTCCTTCTTCAGGATCTTCATGGCGTAGTAGCGGCCCGTGGCCTTCTCCTTCACCAGGATCACCTTCCCGAACGTGCCCTTGCCCAGCAGCTTCAGGTACTCAAACTCGTTCATGGTCTGCGGGGCGGCAGGCGGGTGCCCGGGGTCAGGGGCCGCACGTGGGACCCCGCGTCCCCGCCTCTCACTGCCCATGGGGAGGGGGCCCTCGGAGGTCGGGGAGGGCCTCACCACGCGGTGCTTGGGCTTGGCCAGGGACACCTCCATCTCCTCGGCCCCCGAGTTGTCGCTGGGTGAGCCCGACCGGAAGTCCATCATCTCCTCCTCCTGCCTCTTGAGCCCGTCGGCCACCGTCTGGATGGCAGTGGTCCACTCCTCCCTGCAGAGCGGCCAGGTGAGGCCTGTGCTCCGGGCCTGGGCACTGGGACGCCAAGGCCTAGCCCCGCACAGGGTGGTGTGTCCTCCCCACCAGGGGCCTGCGGGCACGGGAGCACGGGAGAGCAGGGGCCCCAGTGAGCAGGACCCTGCACCCCCCCACCGCTGTGCCTCCGTCTCATACCGCTCCTCGGGGGTCTCCACGTGGAAGGTGCGCTCGATGACCGTGGTCCACTGCAGGCAGCGAATGATGAAGGTGTTGGGTTTGGGCCGCTCCGTCTTCATCAGCTGGCACTCTGGGGGTGGGGCTGGCAGGTGAGCGTCTGTCTGCACACGCCCCGCCCCCAGGGCCCCACCACAGGGGCCTGGGAAGCCCTGTCCCATCCCCACACACGCTCTGGCTTTCCTGATGGTACAACGGGGCAGAACCCCTGTCCCGGCCCAGACACTGTGCTCTGGAGGGGGGCTGCGCCCCTGCACAGCGGGCCATCGAGTCTCAGCCTATGCGGTGTGCCAGGCCACCGCTTGACTGGCCAGAGGTGGGGAGTCTGGGGGCCCCAGGGAGGGGAAGAAGTTGGCCCCTGAGCAGGAACCTGCCGCTGTTTTCCCAGCAGTGACGCCCACCACCCCAACCCGGCCGTCCAAGCTGGCCCAGTCCCAGGGCAGAGGCTGGTGCGGACTCATCCTGTCCCACAAACGGCTGGAGGATGTGGCCCTCCCCCAAGGCTGCTCGGGCTGCACCCGCCCTTACTGGTGACACACCCCCCCCTCGGCCCCCAGAGGGATTCCAGATGCACACCTGGAGCACGTGCACACCTGGAACACACACCTGGAGCAGCCGTGAGGATGCACCAGGCCCCGGGGGAGGGGCCGGGGGCCGGGGAATGAGTCAGGGGTGCTAAGAAATCCTGGCCGGGCCGCCAAGCCCGCGGGAGTGGACGGGGCCTCGGGGCCTGTGCAGGCGCTTCTGACATTCCAGGGCCTGGGCCCTGGCAACCTCGGCAGAGTGTAAGGAAGTGGTGAACCCGGGCCAGATGCCAGGAGAGGCTTGGGACCAGCCTCATGGGGACAGTGCCTGTGTCAACACAGGGGCCGGGAGTAGAAAACCCCGTGGCGGTCTCCTTGGTCCTGACACCCACTACCCCCCCCCACCCATCCGAGACCACCAGTCTCCCCAGGGCCTAGGTGCCTGACACCCATCCCAGAGCCTGGCTTCTCGTCACCCCTCTCCCAGCCCTGGAACCCCTCCCCAAGGACAGGTCCCTGTCCCGTTGGCTCTGCTCCTTGGCTGGCACTCCAGCGGGGCCTCACCTGGTTTTGAGGGCCCAGAACCCTCCTGCCCTGCTGGGGCAGCCCTCTGGATGGTGCCCACCTCCCGGGCGCTTCTGCAGAGTCCCCTCATCACCTGCCCCACCTGTACCGAACATTCTTTGGGCCCCTCATACCCTGCCAGCAAGGTGGCACCCACCCCCACCCTGGCCAGGCCTCCTTCCTGAACCCCCCACCTGGCCCCAAACAAACAGGCACTGGGGGCGGCCCAGAGGCACTGCAGTAGGACCCCCATGTGGCCACCAGGCTGCAGGGGACAGCGGCACCTGCCTCCCTGATTTCCCATTACCCAGGGGCTCCGACTCTAACAGCTGCTTTGTGGAGGCTTGAGGATGCCGGGGAGGGGGGGGTGCTCACAGGACCCAGGTTGTGATAAAGCCCCCCCTGGAAGACCCCCCCCTCCCGGCTGGAGGCTTCCAGGGCCGGACTGTGTCCTTGGGGTGCGGCTTGCTGGCCACGCAAATCGCCCTGTAGGACGTGGCCGAGCACCCTGGAGGGTGGGCAGGACAGCCAGGGTGCCAGGTGCAGAAGCCATGAGTCCCTCCCCATCAGCCTGTGCTACCTAGTCCCGAGACCCCCGACCAGAACCTGCACCAGAAGATGTGGGGTAGCTGGAAGTCCCAGGCTCTCAGGCCAAATGGAGGCAGAGCGAGCCAGAGATGGGGGCATACAAAGAAGCCCAGGGTGGGGCTCGGACCCCCATGGTGGGCACTGCACTCAGGACCCCTGATAGCGTGAGCCCATCCCTCTCTTCCTGGCTCCTGCCCGGCCTGGATCCTGGGTTGGCCCCGGGGCAGGGCCAGGCTCCAGGGTGGAAACAGACCACCCAGGAAGGCGGCCTGGCTCAGCAGCCGGTCCCCACACTGTGTCTCCCCAGCCCCAGGGTCAGGGTCACACCGCCGTCCCCCTCGCGGGTACAGAGCGAGGCCATGGTAGCACAGTTTAGAAAAAGTGCCAGTTTGTGCCAGGCTAGCTGCACTGTACCCACCGACCCTGTGCCCCCCACGCCCCCACCCCTGCTGAGGGAAGCAAACCACCACACGGCCTGGCCTCTGGGGGTGACAGAGGGTCCCGGGAGCTGGCTGAGAGTCCATCACACACTCTCGTTCCCCACCCCCCCCAGAGGCTTTGTGGAGACACCCCGGAGCGCTCCAGCGGCCTCCGGAGCCAGAGTGCCCAGGACAGGTCTGGGGCCTCCAGCCGGGAGCAGTGCTGGTTCCCCAGGGGACTCAAAGCCAACACCACCCAGCCTGCTCCCTGGCGGCCAAGGCAGCAGCCCAGGGCACCTGAGCCTGGGACTGCTGGGCGCAGAGGACTCCCGTCGGCCGGCCCCCCACTCAGCCCTCCCCGGTTCCCAATGCCGGGGTGGCCGCGGCACACTCACGCGCCACAGAGAAGTTGTTGAGGGGGGACTCCCTCTGCTCCAGGTCCTGCGGCCGCTCCTTGTAGCCGATGAAGGTGCCGTCATTCTTGAGGAGGAAGTACCGGGGCCGCCAGGTCTTGATGTACTCCCCTGTGGACGCGCGCAGTGAGGGGCGCCGGCCCCGGGCCCCCAGAACCCGTCCCGCGGCAGGCTCACAGCGGCTGTCCCAGAGCAGGTGTGCCCAGGACCCTGAGACTCAGGGACGCCGCCCGATTCCCACGACGAACAGCTGGCCCCGAGTGGTAAAGGGGACGTGGGGGGGGCACAACTAACAAGCGGCTGGCCCAATCCAGAGGGCCTCTCTGGAGGAGGCACCGCCAACCCAGCAGGCCCCCCACAGATGCAGTTACAGCCCCCCACCAGGGCTTCGGGAGCCCTCCCCACCCACCCCGTCCAGCCGGGGCCTCCAAGGGACAGCGAGTGACACCAGGGCCCTCACGCAGCACGGCCCCCGCAGCCCCTCACCTCCCACGTGACCACGTGCCCTGTCCTGGGGCCCAGAGCGGTCATGGGAACCACGGGAAAGCCAGACCCCAGAGGCGCCGCACAGTCTGCAGGCTGAGGGACCCACCGCCCTTGACCCCTGCGCATCCCACCAAGGGGCGCCCAGGTGCTCAGGGAAGTCTCCCCCAGAGTTCTTCCGCATCAGCCGTGAACAGGCTTTCACACTGAAGAGCCAGAGCAGATGTCGGCTGTGACATTCGAGCGACTGTCATTTTTCACACTGACACCCAGAAAAAAAATGTTTCATTTACATTTTGCCGAGCAAGGGGTTTGAGCAACAACGGAAAACTTACTAATTAGACGACGGCTTTCTCAGAGGCACCACTGGGCAGCAGGTGGGGAGGGGACTGGGGTCCCCCAGCTCTGGGCCCCAGGGGACGGGGAGGAGCAAAGGCCCCACCCAGGCCCCCTGGCAACCCCGTGCCCTCACTGCCCAGCCCCCACCAGCCAGGAGCCCTCACTCCACTGCACGCGGGGGTGGGGGGCACCTCCAGGCCCACCGGCAGGGGAAGGGCCCTCATGAGGGCCAGCGGCCCGCCCCCCGGGCCCCAGGAAGGCTGGGGTCAGCCACGCGGCTCCAGCGGCCCTCCCATCGGGGCAGCGGGTGGGCACAAGCAGACTGGGCTCCGGGGGCTGTGCGAGCCCCCCGCCCGCGCGCCAGGCTGGAGCTGTCGGCCCCTGATGGAGTGCCTCTCATCCAGCCAGCTGCCGCTCCCCGGGACGCTAACTGAGCGCAGAGAGCGATGAGCGCCTCGCCCGCGCCGCCCGGAAATCCATCTTGATTCACCAACTGCTGCCGCCCCTGCCGCGCCCAGCACGCCCCCGACCCGCACCCTGTGCACGCGGCCGGCACGTGTTCGCCTGCTCCACAGCGCCCACACGCCAGGCGGGGCCTCACTTTCCCCACTGGGCTGCAGGACTCCTGGAAGGGGGTGCCCATGACTCGCCCCGGCCACCGGACCCGGCACCTGTCGGGTGGCGTCCGCCCCACTCCAGGCGCAGGACGGTTCTGTAACCCAGCGCCGGGGTGGGGGTGGGGGGCAAAGGAGCAGCTCTGGTGGGGAAGAGACTGAGGGACAGGGGCCCAGGAGGACATGCAGTGGGTCCGCCAGACCCTCAAGCAGCCCCCAGACCTGGGGCACTGAAGAGGGGCCACGTCGGCCCCCAGCTGTCCCCCCACCTGCACCCCACAAGACGCGCAGGTGGACGGAGGGCCGGGGAAGGCGGCCTCACTCAACCCCTTGCCTGGGCAGCCCGACTCACAGAGCCCTTGGGGGGGCAGGGGGGCCTGGGGGGGCTGGGGCCCAGGCTCTGAGACACACAGACCCCTCTGCCCGGCCAGGTGTAGCCCGGCAGTCGCGGGGGGGCCCAAGGCAGTGCTGGCTGCATCCTGCATCTGAATGAGTTCAGCCCAGACGGGATCCGGGGCAGGCGACCAGCCCAGGCGGATGGGGGCCTCCCGAGGCCGGGGTGACAAGGATGTAACGAGTGCGGAATGCAGCCACCCTGTCCTCAGCCACAGGACTGGGGCCATGGGGGCCGGGGCAGGGACAGACACTCGCCAGCCGCTGCGGTGGGGGCCTCGGAGCCTCATTGCAGGGCACAGGGACAGGCAGCTGACAAACAAGGAGGCCTGAGTCCGGCCTTCAGGTCACTACTCCCTCGGGGACAAATGCCCGCCCACAGCCAGGGCAACCCCCTGGGAGCTGCGCAGTGGGCAGCCGGTCCCTGACACTCACAGCCAGAGCCCAGGACCCCCAGAGGGGCTCTCCACCCCACATCCCACCGCAGGCGACCGCTTCAAACAGACGCCTCCAAATCCCCTCCACACAGCTGGGCAGCCCGGCCGTGAGAGTCCCACCCCTGCAGCCAAGACACAGGAGCCTGGGCAGGACTGGAGGGCAGGTGGGACGGGCAGCACCTCAGGCCCCCCAGGGTTCTCTCAGAAGCCCAGGCCTGGGCTGGGGTCCCGGGGGGGGGAGAAAGGGACCCATACTGCCTCTCAGAGACCCCGTCCTGCCCTCCAGCAGAGAAGGGGGCCCGTGACCCCCCCCCCAGTCTTTCACTCCCAGCCAGACCACTCCCAGTGAGGGCTCCCGGCATCCTGGCTGGGGGTGGGGGGTCACACAGGCTCAGCCAGGCCCCCCCCCGCCCCTCAGCCCCCGGCACCGGCCCCTGCGGTGTCCCTGTGTGCCCTCCACAAGGAGGGCCCTTCCCATAGCCCCGCTCACTTGGGGAGAGAGCTCATCCCCAGGAAGATGCTGGAGGACCCTGGCCCCCCACAGCCCAGGTCACCCCAACAGAGCACGCTGCCTGGACCTGGGGACGAGGCGGGCAGAGGCTGGCAGCGCCTCCCAGCCATGGGTCCTGAGCCCCGCCCCGCCTCACAGGGACCCATGCTGCAGGCAAGTCGGGGGTCCCAGTGCACCCCAGGCCTGACGCTCAGAGCCCCCCCCCAGCTCGGCCACCCCGCCCTGAGCTCCGCGAACACCCCAAGTCCCAGGTTCTCGGGGAAACTGCTGGATGAACACTTTGCCGCCGCGGCGGCTGGCAGGGTGCCAGGCGGCACCGAGCTGTTTCTCCACAGCGAGGCGAGCCCCAGCAGGCCTGGGGAGCGGGCGCCAGCTGACAGCGGCGCCCGTGCGGTCCCCTGCCGCCAGCACATCCATCGCAGGCCGACAGCTGCCGGGCGCCCATTTACCTTCTCCAGCACAGTGAGCAAACGGCCGTGCTGACGGCGGCCCATCCGTCGCCGCTCACCGGGAAGGCTGCACCGGCACGGGCCCTCTTGGGGGGTCCAGCCTGCCAGGCCTCTGCCCGCCCACGAGCCGAGGTCCCCCGTCCCCATCCCCCAGCGGACGCTTCCGGCTGACCCTGAGGGCCCCGGAGCCCCAGGAAGTAATGTCACGGTGGGGCGGGTGCCACACCCTCCCTCAAGCGAATCCCACACACCTGCTCCCCAAGACTGAGCCTTTCCGGGGGCAGCATCCTCAGGGTCCACCCAGAGGCAGGGCTGGGTGAGAGGAGGTGTCCACCCCCTGCCCAGCAGAGGGGCGAGACGCGGAGAGCACCTGCTCCCCCCCCACGGCCCCTGGGCCTGGCGCCCCCCCTATCCCCCCGCCACGATCCCAGCCAGTCTCCTCTGGGAAGGCCCACGGGGGAAACAGGGAGCATTATGCCCACTAGCTCCCAGGGGAAACTGAGGCCCGCGTAGGGGACTCTCAAGGTCACAGGGGTGAGCAGAGACCAGGCCAGGCTCGCTCCTTGTCACAGCTGAGCTCTTCACAGGTCTCTGGTTCTGCCGCCGAATGGGCAGGGCCCCAAAATCACGGCCCAGTGCACTCAGGCGGACCCCGAAATGCGGGGAAGGCGCCTGCCTGCCGCCTCAGGACAGCGCCCGGTACAAACCCCACCTCCTCCCCAGGCACCGAGCATCCCCCCAACGCAGGCCAGAGGGGCCGCGCTTGGTCCCAGCCACAATCCCAGGTCCCCCTGGGACGGGCCCACGTGGCTTGGTCCCCAGGCATGTGACCTGGTCCAGAGGCCCCTGCCCACGCCCACTGTCCCACTTCTGGTCCTCTGCCCCAGGCAGCCCAGAGACCCTCCCGGGCGTCACTGCTGATTCAGAGCCCCCAGATAAGGCCACAGCCCCAGGCCCCATCTGCTCTGTCCCTGCTCACGCCCTGCACCAGCCTGGGGCTGTGTGGGCCTCCCACCGCCTGTCCCCAGTCTCCCTCCACGAGCTGGGGCCCCTGCCGCACCTGCCCGCTCCGTCCCACATGCACCTGGCCTCACCACAGTGGGGTTCGGGGAGGCTGGGTTTCAGTGACCCGGTTGCCTGAGGGTTTGGGGGCAGCCACAGCCCCCCCTCCACGAACAAGCATCCCAGGGGGCTGGACGGTCAGAGGGCAGCCCCCCATCCCGCCTGTCAATCCATCATATCTGCTGGCACCTTGGGTCACAGGCCTGGGGATCTGTAGACCCAAATCCAGAGCCTAGAGATCTAGGTCAAGCACCAGGGTTATCAGAAGGAGCCCCCAAACCAGGCCATCGACTGCAACACCCCTGAAACACGTCCAGTATTCTTAGGGGTAAAGTAGCACACCTGAAGGCAGGAGAGAGGCGGCGAGGGCTCGGCCAGGCAGTGGGGGGTCCGGCCTGTGGCTCTGCCCGTGCGGCCAGCCCAGCCTGGAGCCCCAGGGACCACTGCCGGCCTGTCCAGAGCCAGACCTGGCCAGGGGGCCCGTGCGTGGGGCCGCCGAGCAGGGGCCAGGCACATCGAGGGGGCAGGAACAGGGGGCCCTGCCCACCGTGCGGGGGCCCCAGGGAGCAGGCACAGAGCCACAGCCACGGACTCCAGTTATGGGAGGGCCCGTGGGGAGGGCACTGGCCCCGAGCCTGGCTGGGTGTGCCCGAGCAGGAGGGACGCCAGTGGCGGCCGGGCCAGCCCCCACCCTGTGCCAGCCCACAGCACTTCTAGGAACCCGGCCTGATGCAACCCAGGCTGGCCTCCCCGGAGGGCTGGTGGCAGGCGGGGGTCTGGGCAGGGGGCGCAGGACCCTCTCCCCTGCCCAATGTGCTACCCAGGGCCAGGTGGAGGGAGTGAGGCCATCCCGTGGCCCCTGTCCCTCCCTTGCTCGTGACCCCCACTTCCTCCACCCCCGTCCGGAGCCCAGCTCACTGCAGTGTAGCCACCTGCTGGGGCCACCAGCATGGGCCAAGGGCCCCAGCGCCAGGAGGGCAGTGACCCCTCACCCCCCATGCAAGTTGCCCCAGCTTCCTCTTCTGCCGCTCATTCTGCAGGGAGAACCCAACATGCTCACAAAACAGGAAACAGCCCCACGGCCAGGCCACACACCAGGCCAGCTGCCCTGGAGCACACCTCGGGGCCCTCCCTCCTAGCACCTGCCCTCGCCCCCAGGCCCAGCCGCCCGGCCCTGCTCTGTCCCAGAGGCAGTTCTGGACCCCCACAGACACAAGGCACTGCACGGCCAGCCTCGAGAACCCAGGGGCCGCCGGGACCCTAGCCACAGCCACGTCAGTGTGACCTGGACGGACCCTGGGGCCGCCTTTCAGCTGACAGCCAGGGAAACTGAGGCCCAGGGGTCCCAGGGCAGCCCTGCCTTCCAGCCTGGGGCACAGGGTAAGGGGAGCGACAGCCACCACCAGTGGTCCCGGCTGAGCCCCTCGCCCTGGCGGCGCCCCTGTGCGGATGACTCTCACAGGAAACCCCACCGAGTTTGCCCTCAGTGCATTCAGCAGGCCGGCAGGCCTGTCCCTGGGGTCTGCTCAGCAAAGCCACTGCCTCCTTCAAAAGGGAGCCCCCCAGGGGACCCCAGGACCAAGAATGGGGTAGGGGATGGTGTCAGCAAGAGGAAACCACGGGCTCCTCATCAGAGCCACACATGAGACACAGGGATTGGCTGTGGCTACGGCAGGAGACAGGACCCAGTCACTGCTGGGGCGGGGGGGTGGGGGGGGAGGTGGGAGAAACCACCGCCCCAGGGCCCATTATCCACCAGGGGCCTCGGACCCCCTCAGCGTGGGACGGGGGCGGATCCAGGCTGAGAAAGGCTCAGGCCTGGGGCGCAGCAGCTAAGCTCCACGAACATAGGGTGCCAGCCAGCATCGTCCCCGGGGTGAGGCCACGTATGGCGTATGTGCCCGCAGACCTCACAGGTGACTGCCCCAAGGTGGGTCCCTGAGCAGAGGAGCCCCATGCCCACGGGCCAGCTCCCTCACCCCACCCCGATCCCAGGGGGCCAGGCTATGCTCTGGTGAGGACTGCCGGGCACGCTTCTGGGTGGACCCTCCTGGCCAGGGGCCGGCCTGCATGAGCACAAGGGCGCCCAGGGTGGCCCGGCCAGGCCCAGCGCCTCGCTGCCTTCCTCCCCGCTCCCGGTCCACCCGGTCCAGCGGGCCTGACGGTCAGGGACACCCAGGAAAACAACCACAACCCTGGGTGCGTAAGTGGAGCCCGCAGCTTGGGCTCCAAGAGGGAGGCCGCGGGGCAGGGAGGCCCTCAGACCGCCGCACGGACTCGGGTCGTGGCCTCGGCGCGGAGCGATCTGAAGACGAAACCAGAGGCCACAGGCCAAGCTCAGCCAGACCTCCGTCCTGCGGCCGGCCTGCTTTTTTAAATCGTCAACCTTTAAGAAGTGGCACAAGGTTTTGAGCAGCGCTGAGCCCTGCCCCAGCTGTCAGTGCGGGGCTGGTGGGCTCAGCTGTCCCCTGCATGGGGCATCGCCTGGAGCCAGGGGAGTTGCTATCACTCGGGACGTGTGCGTATCCAGACACCCAGCTCTGGCTCGGGAAGCCCACCCATGTCTGGGGACGCCGTCTGCCCGTCGTCCCCGGCGGCCCGGCCCGCCTCCCAGCCACCCTCGGAGCTCTCGGCAGCTTGAAGTCACTCCTGGGGACGGGCACACACTGGACACGGGGACTCTGAGGCCTGGAGGGCTTGCCTGGACCCCAGAACAGGTCAGTGCAGGGCTGGAAGTCAAGCCTCGGCGCCACCATGCTGGCCGGATGTCCACTGTCCTCTGTGGCTTCTCTGGCCCAGAGCACCCAGCATCAGGGCACCCGGAAACAGCCCAGAGGTCACTCCCCACAGCAGGGAGCCAGGGAGCCAGGGAGTCCCAGGGAGCATGGGACCCTCTCTCCCAGTGAGGCGCGGGCCCAGAGGCTGCTGAGGCTGGCTGTGCCCAGATGGAGGGCCCCGCCGCAGCACACCGGCCGCTTCCTGCCACCACTCCCGTCACATACACGAGAAACCAAGGGCCGGAGAGCTTGACCGATTTGTCCTTGGAGAGGGACACAGTGACAACGTGGCCAGGTCAGATTCAAACCCAGCTCTCTGGATGGCCCCCTGGGCCCGACACCCCATCCTCCAGTCCCTGAGTAGCAACCTGAAATTCACCCAGGGGCCAGAGAGGCGCCCCTGCCCCAGCCTGGCTGGGGGAGGTCCCAGTAACTGGGCCAGGGGCCCCGGGCAGCCCTGAGCCCAGGCATCCTAATCCAACAGTCGGTCAACAAATGTTTGCTGCTGGTGGCAGGTAGGGGACCGCGTTCCTGTCAGAAAGGCCTGGGGCCTGTGAAGGCCAAGAGGGCGGCCAGGTGAGGCCTGGTGAGGGGGCTCCAAGCACAGGGAGCAGGCGGGGGAGGGGAGAGGCATGCGCTGGGGGAGGGGAGCGAGGGGGCGGTGGGTGCCAGGGTTCTCAGGAGAAGCTAGGCGGAAGGGCTCCCCACGCCTCCACCTCCGTCCCCAGCCCTGGGCCGTCCCCCCTGCAGCCACCCCGGCCAGCTCTAACAGCGCACCGCCAGCCACATCCTGGACGCTCTGCTTCCAGTCCCTCCACAGTGACCCCTGTCCTCTGTCGCCCCAGCCCCCGTGGCTCCCGGCCTGCCCTGTGGGGGCTCCTGTGCATTTCACAGAACCCAGTCTGCAGGCACTCGCCTCCGCCACGCCTCCGCCACACCTCCCCGTCTGCTCCCTGTGTCCCAGGCTCCCGCTCCCAACAGCCTGTGGGACCCTGGGGTGGGGACAGGGCATCCTCATGCCCTTGGCTGCAGGGACCCCCAAAGCTTTGGGAAGGAGCAGGTCTGGAGAAGGGGAAGAGGAATGGTAGCTAATCCCCACCCTGGGGCAGGAGGGAGCGCTCACCTGCACGGAGACATAAGCCTGTCCGCCCCCCCCCCCAGTTCCCCTTCCCCGAGCCACAGGGGGCTGTGGGGGGAGGGGGCTGCAGCCCAGCAGCCAAGGCCACATCTCTCATCATCACACTAGGACCCGCCAAGCCCCTCCCTGGGCGCAGGGCCCTGAGCATGCGGACAGCAGAGGCGGGACAGCCTCGGGCTCCGGCTCCGACAGCTCACAGCCCCAGCACAAACACACAAACACCCCGGCTGGTGCGAAGCCCCCGCCCCCCACACCCCCCACACCCCAGGCCGAGGGCCAGGAGCCCTCGGGCAGCGCCCCGGGCCGCCAGCGAGCCAGGCCTTGGACGGGCCCCAGTGTCCTCACTGCCTTCCAGGAAAGCAGGGAGGGAGGCGCGGTGGCTCTCCCGCCTGAGGGACCCAGCCAGGCAGCCGCGGGCCCCACACCGCCCGAGGGACCCCTGCCCCGGGCCCCACCCCCGCGGGCACTGACCTCTCTTGTGCAGCCAGCCCTCCTTCACGATGGCCACGTCGTTCATGGTGCCCTGTTCCAGCAGGGCCGGGCCACCCGGGGCACCACTCACCGTCTCCTCTCAGCAGTCTCCCCGAGAACGGCCGGCGCACCCAACCTCTGGAAGAGTCAAAGGGAAGTGTGTGAGGTCGTGTCCGGCCCAGGGCCACTCCTCCAACCCCACAGTGAGGTCAGGGAGCCCAGCCACAGCCGGGGTCCCAGTCGGGGCCCCCTCAGGCCTTCCCACCCCGCTGTGTGCTTCTGCCACCACCCCGATACTCGCCCAGTTCCCTGGGGCCCTGGCCAGGCCCCCCTCCACCTGGGCTGCATCCCCTCAGGCACCTGAGCCCCGGGCCCTCGGAGCTGGATGCCCCCCTCTTCACCCATATTCCAGCCTCCCTAACCTGCCAACCAGCAGAGGCCTTCTCCTCCAGGCAGCCCCTCTGACTGCTTTGCTCTATGTGCCTGGCCTCCCCAAGCCTCTGGTGAGGGCGCCCCTGTTCCCACCCATAGGGCCCTGGGCTCCTCCTTCTCGTCCCAGACTAGGGAAGAAGAAAAATTCCAGCGTGAAGAAAGTCAGGCCAGGAGACCAGGCGGCTGGCGCAGATGTGAACCCAGAGCCCTCTGGGGTGACATAAAAACCTCCCCTCCAGAAACCCCAGGCCCCTCCTAAACCACAGCACCCCTGCCGGTCTGAATCTGGTGCATTCATTCGGCCAACGTGTACTAGGCATCTCTGGTTTTGCCAAGCTCGGCGCTGGGGACAAAGAGAGGCTCAGATGGGTCCTGTCTGTAAGAAGCACCCAGTCCTGGGTGGTTACAGACCCATAATCACACCATTCAGGAGGCAACACACGGGGGCTGCCTGCACAAAGGCAGGAGCGCTGGCGCCGCAGGGGCCCACCGGCAGCCTTCCCTTGCACATACTTTGAGTGGCCATCCCTACTGCTCCCAGCTGGATGAGCTCCTACACATCCCTCAAAACCCAGCTCACACATCTTTCTGAGCATCCTGGGAAAGAGCAGTCTTCCCATGAGCAGTCCTCTGCTAGCCCTCCAGACAAGCGCTCCTGAGAGCAGGGGAGAGAGAGTCCTCTCTGCGACCCCCAGGCCAGGAAGCCCCCTCAGGACCCTGGAACGGAGCCCAGCACGAGTCCACCGACAGCTGCACATTCTCCCTCCACCTTCCTGGGCTCCAGAGGCAGGGGACTGGGACCCAGGGACGGCTGCTTGGCACTGACAGTCTTAGGCTACATTTAGAAGAGTTGGAAGACCCCAGGCTGTGTCCAGTGACAGGCCTGGGGAGACACACTTTGCCCAAAGGAATGCCCAACGTGAACAGCAGGCCACTGGCAGGGACAGGAAGCAAGACTGAAGATACCTCCAAGGACAGGGCTGAGCCCCTGCACAGCACCCTGGGGGGGACTCCTCTGGTGACACAGTGGGCGTGGCCTGGAGGCAGAGGGCTGCACCCAAAGACCTCTGGACGTCCCCTGCCCCCACCCCAGCCCAAGCAGGGCCCGCTGCTGACAGAGTCACACAGCTGTCCGCCCGGAGCGTAAAAATACATCTGTGCACACACACAGGGGCTGCGCATCTGCACAGAAACACGCACACCAAGCCAGCGCCCGGGCGGTCTCGGGGAACGGCCGTTTCCCACCGTCCTGTGAGTGCCTCTACCGTAAAGCAAGCGTGTCACTGCTGGTATTATTTAAGTAACAACTTACCAAAAGACTGCCCGTGCTCTTAAAGGGGCCCCTCCCTCTGTCTCTGAACACTGGTCTATGAACTGGACGTTCAGTTGGGGGAAGGCAGAACAGTGTCCCACCAATGCACCCCGCCCTTCACTCGGGCCAGGGGCTCGGAGCAGTCAGGGCTCGCCTGGAGGGAGGCTGCGGGGCCCATGACCCCCAACCCTGCCCACCAAGTCCGTTGGCAGGAACCCGACCGGCTCATGGACAAGTTCACCAGCTGTCCCCGCCACCCCCCAATCTGCAGCGCAAGCCCCAGGTGCCCGCCAGGCCCTGGCCTCGGGGATGGGTGGGCAGCACCTCCAAAGCCCACCCAGGTCAGAAAGCAGTTTCGGGGCCCAGAAGAGCGAGTAGTCCTCTGCGGGCCGCCCGGGCACCTCGCCATCGCGTACAACTTTTTGTCTCCGGGCAAAGGTCTCCCTCCCAAGGCCCACCCACAAACTTGAACGAGGGCCGGAGCGAGCCTCTTCGAGCGGCCCCTGAGCACCCACCGGGCACCGTGGCCGGCCGGCCCGCCTCGCTCCCGGCCCCGCTTCCCCAAGGTCATGAGGGAGGCCGGGGCCGCGGCCCGCACCCCCGCCGGCCGGGCCCGCGCCCTCCCCGCCCAGGCCGCGCTCGGCCACTTCCTGCTCCGCTCCTCCACCCCGGCCGCGCGCGGCCCGCGCCCCGGGCCCCGCGGGGCCGGGAACAAAGCGCCGGGCCGCGGGAGGAAATCCGGGCCGCGGCGGCGGCGGCGGCGGCGGGCGGCGCGGGGAGGCAGCGGGGTGGGACTCACCGGGCGGCGCGTCCGGGCCGAGCGCGGGCCTAGCCGGGCCGCGGCCTCCGGGGCCCGCCGCTCGGCATCCCCGCGCGCACGCCGGGCGGGGCCGGGCTGGAGGCGGCGGCGGGCGGCTGCTGCTGGGCGGGCCTCGTGCGCCGCCGGGCCCGGTGCTCGCGGCGGCCGCCGGCTCGCGTCCTCCGGCTGCCCTGCTGCGCTGGCTGCGCTGGGCCGGCCGCCCGCCCGCCGCGCTCGGTCCCGCCGCCGCCGCCGCCCGCCGCCGCCGGCCCGCCCTCTCCCCGCCCCGCGCCGCCCCGCCCGGCCGCCCGCCCACATCCGCCTCCGCCGCCCGGGGCGCCCCCGGCGCGGCCGGGGCGAGGTCGCGGCGCCGGGAGCGCGCGGCGCGGGGCGGGCCGCCCGCGGTCTCCCCGCCCGGCCGCGTGTTCTCCGGCCTCGGTTTCCCGGCGCGGCCGGTGCCCCCTCACTCGCCGGCCCGGTTCCGCCCCGAGCGCGCGGGGAGGGCCGGTCCGGGACGAACCCCGCGCTTCTGCCTCCGTGGCGAGGGGGCGGGGTAGGTTAGTGTCCCTTTCAAAATGTGCCCCCGGCGGGTAGCTCCAAGCTGGGGGCCGGGGAGAGAGAAGCCAGGGCGAACCCTAAAAGGCCTTGGTCCGGGGACCCTGGGCAAGCTCGCTGGCCCCTGGAGGTGGGAGGCTGGTGGAGGTCAGCTTGGAGGGGCCCCGGAAGGCTGGCTGGGAGAGAGACCGGAGGGGGGAGGCCTGTGCCGCAGGACTCCCTTGCCCGGCGCAGGGCCCTCCATCCTAGAGAGGGCTCACCAGAGCTTCCCTGTGACCGGAAGGAAGACAGACCCTGACAGCTTGGCTACTAAAAGCAGGTGGGACACTTCCCAGAGCCCCAGGGACCCGCGGAGGGGCATCCACCGGCCGCAGCTGCCTGCCCTGCCCTGGACACCACAGACACCCAGAGTGGGGGCTGGGTGGGGGTGGGACTCCAGAGAAGGGTTGTCACAGCAGAGCAGCCCAGGGCCCTCCCTGCTGTCCCAGTCAATGGGGACTCCAGCCCCCTCCACCTACAGATTCTCCAGGACCCTGCAGAGGACTTCCCACCCCTGACCCCACCCCAGTCCCTGCACTCGACTAGAGTCAGAAGGTTCTCCAACAGCCGCCCCTCCCCCATCCCCAAGGCCTCCAAGTTGATAAAAATCCTTTTGTAAGAGGGGGACTCCAGTGAGCTGCCCTCCAGGAGTTGGTACGTATTTTGTGGGGGAGCATTTTCGTTCTCCATCCCGGGTCAGAGTTCGCCCGGGAGGTACCGAAGCTTCATCCGGGCCAGAGGCGGGTGCAGCCCAGCTGAACGCCCAGCAAAGCGTCTACACCCAAAACTGGGGCTCCTGCGGACTTCTTGGTGCTGAAGGGGAGAATTATACCCCTCGGGGAAGGACTGTCCCCAGATCAGGGGACACTGGCTCCTTGAACCTCGAGGAGATGACTGCCGGACCTGGCCTCTCCCCACGACCCCTGTGCCCCTCTCCCCACCCCAGCCCAGCACTCCAGTTCTGAAAACCCCCAGACAGGGCCTTGCTTGCACGGGGCTGAGCGAAGGGCCTGGACCAGCCTTCCTTGCCTCTGGGACCCTGGGACCTGACACCTGCCCTGAGGGTCACCCCCAAATGTCCTACATCTGTCCACCCCGCACCCTGCAAACCTTCCCTCTGGACCCCTGGGGCCCCTCTGGGGCTGTCCCACCTATCCACTGCTCCCCCAGGAAGGGGGTCCGTGCCCACCCCCACTTCAGGCCGGCAGTGCTCTGGAGAAGGCCAAGGACAAGAAGAGAAGGGGGTGGGTGGGGGTGGGCACCCCCTGGGGGTCTGGAAGGGCGCCCTCTCGTGGAAGATGTGACGACTCCCCAAGCCTGTCCCAATGGCCATTTGAGGAAAGGCATCTTGGCCTGGAGGCCGGGACCCGATGGTCCAAAACCTGCCGGCTTATTGGCCTCCCCCACCCCCCCAGGAGGCCTCCCTGCCTGCTCAGTGTGGAGCCCTGGTGCCCGCCATGTGCCTGAGACCCGTGTGAGCCCCAGTCCCCACTGCGGCAGCCCCCAGTCCTGGCTGCAGGCGGGGCCTCCTCCCCCACCCTGGAGGGAAAGCAGAGTCTCCCTCCTCAAGAATGCCCTCGCGCCCCCCCCCCCAGACAGAACAGCAGGATGGGGACCCCAACCTGTCAGCCCGCCCTGGCCCATGCTGGGGCCTCCAGGGAGCCCCTCGGCCACATGTTCCCCACAAAAACTGCTGTGACAGCCCCGAGGATGAGGACGGTGGCTGCCGGCCGCCTCCGAGCTCAGGGACCCCGGGCCCTGTCACCTTCTGCAGCTGCCAGCCATCCGGCAGGACCAGCGCCCCTGGTCTCAGCAGCAGCTGTAGGGCGGGGCCTGAGGGCAGCTCCCAGGCCAGATGGCCGCCTGGCCAGCTGCATCCAGGGGGCTCCGCCTGCCACGGCCTCCCGTCATCCCTCTGCCAAGACCTTGCCGGGCCAGAGAGGGGATCCGAGGGCTGGGGTGGCCAGCTGAGACAGCCCCTCCTGGGGTGGGAGGGACAGAGGGACCTAAGTCAGACCTTCCTGCCCTAGAGGTACAAGGGACCTCCACTCCCTACCGCAGTGACACCCCCCCTTCCGTGGCTCATCCCTACCTGGGCTGGCCTCTCTGGCTGGTTCTGACCTGCTTCGGCCCCTCTCTAACCCCACAGCCTCTGTCAGGGCCCCAAGGAGTGCTTTGTCCCCCCAGCCAGGCAGGGCAGACCAGGACACGCTGCTGACCCCAGGGCCTCCCTCTGGCCTGGCTGAGGAGCTGTCCACCCAGAGTCCCAGGACAGCCAGCCTCCCTCCCTGCCTCCATGGCCTGGAGGCCAGACCTGGGGAAGCCACACCGGACAGGTAGGCGCCACAGAGCGCTCAGGTTTTGGTTGGACATCGTCACAGAAGCCACCGCATTCACCCAAGAGACGTTTACTGAACCCCCGTTTCAGGCCCAGCCAACTGCTTGGCATTGGAAGATGGCGTGCTCACGTCCAGGGAGCACCTGGAAAAGGCTAAGGCCCAGGAAGGAGCAGATGGGCCTGGAGGACTCTTAGCCAGCGGAGTGTTGGTCAGGGGAGACCACTCTCAGGGGAGCCCCTGGGGAGCAGAGACAGAAATGGGGGAGGAGCCAGAGAAGAAGGGCTCTCTGAGCGAACCTCTGCAAAAGGCCCTAGGCTCTTGCTGTGTCCCTGGCCGATCGGTGAGCCTCCACGCTTTGCAGATGACCGTGTTGAGGTCCAAGGAGGTTAAGGGCTGAGCCGAAGGTTGGCAGGGGGCACCCAAGGTTGGCAGGGGGCACCTAAGGTTGGCAGGGGGCAAGGGGTAGCCTGTAAGCCCAACAAGACCTCGTCTGGGCTCGCTCTGACCTGCCTTGAATTCCGCTCCCCCTGGGGGGTCTTGGGCTAGGGGTGCAGGGGGGACATGCTTGAGGAGGGGCCCCGAGAGTGGATGGAGCTCGGGAGCCAGGGCAGTGTCAGCAGTTCAGTACGTGTGAGCTCAGGGTTCCAAGGGCACTTGCCAGGTTTAGGGAATAAAAATACAAGATGTCCAGTCAGATTTGACTTTCAAATGAATAAAGAATACTTTTTTAGCACAAAAATGTGGCTTTCCTGGGGTGCCTGGGTGGCTCAGTAGGTTAGGCCTCCGACTCTTGATCTCAGCTCAGGTCTTGATCTCTCGGTTTGTGAGTCCTGCCCCGAATTGGGCCCTGCACCGATGGCACAGAGCCTCCTTGGGTTCTCTCCTTCTCTCTGCCCCTCCCCTGCTTGTGTGTCTCTCTCTTTCAAAATAAAAATAAATAAACTTTTAAAAAATGTGGCCTTCCTTCCCACAGAGTTTAGATACCAGCTGTGCTGGGCCGGGTCCTCCGGTTTCCAACTTAAGGGTTTGAATAGGACCTCGGGGAAGGTGGGGGCGGCTTCTCACAGGCCTCCCGAGGCTGGCGGCTGAGGTCCCGCCCTCTGTAGTCCAGCCCCTCCCCCAACACGAGTCCAGGTCCCTGCCTGAGACTCCCCCTCCCCAGCCCAGTCTCCTAGGTAGCGCTGGTGGGAATTCAGGAGTGACCCTTCAGATTTGAATCCTGGTTCAGGGACTTACTGCCTGCTGTGTGGCCGCGGGGCCCTTACCTGAACCCCCCATCAGATGGCTGTAATGAGGAGAGCACCCCTCAGGGGAGTCCCGCGGTGAGCGGAGCAGTGGTCGTCCCTCAGTCGCACTCCATCAAGAGCAGCCCCTTTGGACCTCTGCCCCAGGGAAAGACTCCCGGTGAGCAGTATCCCCTGCCCCTGGGGCCCCAACTTCTCCAAAACCGTGGCTTTCTATTTTTTAAATTTATTTTCGTTTATTTTTGAGATAAGAGTGTGAATGGAGGCGGAGGAGGGGCAGTGAGAAGGGAGACAGAATCTGAAGCAGGCAGAGCCTCACGTGGCTCGAACCCACAGACCAAGAGATCATGACCTGAGCGGAAGTCAGAGGCCCCCAGGTGTCCCCGTTGCCTTCTGTTTCCCTCGGGCTATTTCTGTCCCGGCAGCCCGAGGTGGTACCTCTGCACCGTGCCCCCAGAATGCCAACTCCACCCCTCCACAGGGCCTCCCCCTCCCTGAACACTTTCCTCCTGGACCCTGGGGCGCCCGGGGCCTCCCTCCGACAAGGCGTTTGCGGCCCTGTCCACCGTGTCTGCCCAGGCGTGCTCTGTCCCTGAGGCTCTGGGACACCAGCTCGGGGCTCCGGGCCCCATCACCGGGGGTTGCACTGAGCTCCGTCGAGAGGGTGGGAGTCCCCTGGCCTGGACTCCGCGCTCGGGATCCTGCTCGAGCGTTTGGAAGAGGGCACCAGGCAGATCCACTGCAACTCAGGAGGAATCTTTCCAAGAAGACCGGGTGCCATCTTTTCAAAATTTACGACCCCCTCCTTCGTCCCAGGACCAGCGCCCCGCGAGGTGCGCCCTCAGGTGACAGCCCCACGCGGGCCCGGAGAGGATCCGGTCCTCGGAAGGGGGTCCTCAGCAGAGAGGCGCAGTGGGGACCCCACGGGGGGTGGGACACGGAGGCCCGGGCGGCAAGTATCGCGAGAGAGCCCCCTCCCCCGCCGCGCCCCTCATCCCCTCCCATCCCGGTGCCCCAGCTGGCGGCGCGCCGGGCCCGGCTGGGCGAGGCGGGGCGGGGCGGGGCGGGCGGGGAAGGGGCGGCGAGGGTGACCTCAGCCGTTCCGTCGCTCCGGGAAGTCGCCTCGGCCCGCCCCCTCCAGCCCCCGCCCCGAGTTGCGCTCTCTCCGGGGCGGGGCGAGCGGGGCCGCTGCCGGGCCGGCCAAGTTGGAGCCCGGCCCGCCCGGCGCCCTCCGCTCCCGCGCCCTCCCCGCCGGGCTCGCCGCCCCGACCCCCGCGCACCGGGGCCGCACCGGGGAGGGCGCGCGGCGCGGGCGGCGGCCGGAGAGCGGCGCGGGGCGGCGGAGGTGAGCGCGGGGGGCGGGCGCCGGCTCCGCCCGCCCCGCCCGCCGGCCCGCTCCCCACGGCCGCGCTGCCATAAATGGGGCCCGCGGCGGCGGCGGCGGCGGCGGCGGCGGGACGGGCGGCGAGCGGCGACGCGGGCGTCGGGGGACGCGGCGGGTGGCGCCCCGCGGAGAAGTTCAGGGGCGGACCGGCGGGGACGCGCGCAGGTTCGCGCCCCGAGACCCGCCCCGCGGCCGGCGGCTTCCGTTTACTCCGGGCCGAGTCGGTCCTGCCCCGGGCAGGTGCCGGGGGCGGCGGGCGCGCGGGGGCGCCCCGTCGGCGGCCGCCGGCATGGAGTTCCCGGAGCACGGCGCGCGGCTGCTGTGCCGCCTGCGGCAGCAGCGGGAGCAGGGCTTCCTGTGCGACTGCACGGTGCTGGTGGGCGCCGCGCGCTTCCCGGCCCACCGCGCCGTGCTGGCCGCCTGCAGCGTCTACTTCCATCTCTTCTACAGGGACCGGCCCGCGGGCAGCCGCGACGCCGTGCGGCTCAACGACGACGTGGTCACGGCGCCCGCCTTCGGCCGCCTGCTGGACTTCATGTACGGGGGCCGCCTGGACCTGCGCAGCCTGCCGGTGGAGGACGTCCTGGCCGCCGCCGGCTACCTGCACATGTACGACGTCGTCAAGGTCTGCAAGGGCCGCCTCCGGGACAGGGGCCGCGCGCCGCCCCGGGGGGCCCCCGCCGCCCGCGCACAGCCGCTCGGCCAGCCCCCGCGCGCCCAGCCCGCCCGCTCCGCGGAGCTTTGCCCGGCCGCCCAGAAGGCCAGGCCGCCCCGAACTGGGGTCCGCGCCCTCCCTCCGCGAGCACCGGGGCCCCCTCCTTGGCAGGCCCCAGGAGACGCAGACCGGGCCCTGGACCTGTCGCTGAAGCCGGGCCCCCGGCGGGAGCCGGTCCATTCACCCCGTGTCCTTCAGACACCCCCCTGCATCCAGATGCCACAAGGCGCGCAGCCACTAGTGATGGCCTCGCGGGCCTCACCGTCGGAACAGGACAGCGGCGGCACCCACGGCCCCCCGCAGACACCCTGCGTCCCTGCAGCCGAGCTGTCGGCGGGCGGCCGGGAGCCGGGGCTGAATGCGGCGCGGGGGACCCGCGGGGACGAGCTGGGAGCCGGCGCACACCCGTGCGTGTGCCCGCTGTGCGGCAAGCTGTGCCCCGGAGCCGATGCGCTGCAGCTGCACCTCAGCGCCCACTTCCGGGAGCGGGATGGCGGCCGGGCGCGGCTCCCGCCCGACGGCACGGTGCCCACCTGCCCGCTCTGCGGGAAGACCTTCTCGTGCACGTACACGCTGAAGAGGCACGAGCGCACGCACTCGGGCGAGAAGCCCTACACGTGCGTGCAGTGCGGCAAGAGCTTCCAGTACGCGCACAACCTGAGCCGCCACGCGGTGGTGCACACGCGCGAGAAGCCGCACGCCTGTCGCTGGTGCGAGCGCCGCTTCACGCAGTCCGGGGACCTCTACCGCCACGTCCGAAAATTCCACTGTGGCCTGGTCAAGTCCCTGCTGGTGTGACTTGAGTCTGTGCGGCTTGAGAGGGGTGGTAGGGAGGGGGGGTACCTCCCAGGTGGGGATGGAGCCCGAGGGATGGGAGCCCCGGGGTTGGGAAGGGGGTAGGGGGGTCCCGCGCTGTACTTCCCAGCGGGAAGGCCACTGCTGCCCCTGGCGGAGGTCTTCAGACGTGGGGTGACTCAGAGTGGCTTAGGGAGCCCTCTTCCACGCCTAGCCTCGGCCCCCATCCTCCAGCTCGCTTCTGCCCCCAGCTGTCACCTGATCTTAAACACTGGCTTCCTGTCCTCAGCCAGGGTCCCCTCTGTCACCTCTGGGAGTCTCCAAAGAGCCCTGAGCTCAGGCCAGGCTCCTGGGCCCCTCCGAAGGCTCTCCCGACCACCCACACTGGCATACCCTTGTGAGCCTGCAGCCACGCTCCGTAGAGGACGCACACCTCTCAGAAGTAGTCAGCATGTCCCCAAAAGGGCACTTGGACAGAACAGGCTGCCCCTGGCGGCTGGCAGCAGGAGCCTCTTCAGGAGGCCCGGGCACAGGGAGCACGGGCAGGGGACGTCAGGGCACAGCTGGTGCTGCAGGGCTGCAGAACCTGCCAGAAGCTGAGTGGCTCCCGGGTTCCAGGTGCTGGAGTGGGAGGTGGGTCCCCCCCGAGCTGGTGACCCTGACCACACGGGAACTCTGGCAGAGAGGGGAAATTGGAATTTGGAAATGATTCTCTCTAGATGCAGAAAGAGCCTCCTGAGGCTGCCAGCTGTTTCCCGTGGGCGATGGGCCGTGCCGCTTCCCCGCCTGAGCACAGGGGCCAGGGCACCGCTGACATCCCTTGGGTGCGGCGCGGAGGGGTCTGGGAAGGCAGGCGCCCGCCAGCAGCATGACAGGCTGGCCCTGGGCTGCTGGGGGCCTCGCCCTGCAGTCACTGGTCTGCCTGCTCAGGGTCTCCCTGGAGCTGCCCGTCGTTTCTGGAGCAGCGAGCTGGGGGCCCGAAGCCATTCTCTCTGACCAGGGGCAGTGTTTGCAGGCTCTCCCTTCCCTCCAGTGGGGCCTGGGCAAAAGCTGCCATCGGACAGAGAGGGCACGGGGGAGGGCAAGCCCCTCCCTGATGGGCTGGGGTCAAGCCCCCTACTGTCGTCCATGGCTCCTAGAATGGGAAAGTCACCCCGCGTTTCCTACCTACTCACTCAGCAAATCTTGCTGCCAGAATGTCCATGCTCACGGCAAGGGGAGAGGCCAGACGGAGGCCTGCCACACTTGTGGGGGGCCTGCAGGGGGCAGAGCCCCCTGGACTCCTACTGTCCGCCGACCGGAGGCACTGAGGACAGAGTCCAGCCAAGTTTAAGTTATTCTCTCGTCTCCTGGCAACACTTGACGTCCTATTTATTCATCTGCCTGGTCTGGGGTGAAATACCGGTGACCTTCGCAGCAGGTGGACCGGAGGGGCTGTCTCCCTGCCCACCATGCAGTGCGGGGCCCCCTGCCCGTTAGTACTTGGGGCTCAGAAGCCCTGGACTGGCCGCAGGCTGAGGGAGGTGGGAAGGGGGACCCCCTGCTGTGAGTGTCCCGGAAGGGCTGGTGGTAGCTCACACTCGCTGGCATGCACTCCACGACCAGGCTTCCGCGTGTGTGTGTCCGCGTGTGTCTGTGTGTGTCTGTGCCTGAGCCACACCCATGGCCCCAGCCGGCAGCAGGGCTTCCACGGGGGAAGAAACTTACTTTCCTCCCTTGAGGTCTCGACACTGGATTTATTGTCTTCTGCAGACAGTTACTGTGAAGTTCATGGGAAGAGAGACGGTTAGTTTTTTATTTGGCACCAATGTGATTCGCTGTTCGGACAAAACCGCTACATATTTAACATCAGTTGTGCGGGAACGTGGATTAGAGGCATGCGGGTGCAGTTCGAGGGGAGCCTGCCGGTGGTGGGGACCCTCTCGGGCTGGTCCAGCCTCCTCCCCACAGCCGCGTGCTGTTCCCCCCATGGGGTGGACAGCTCCCCGTGACCAGAGGACAGTTGTTCATGCTTAGCAGTTGGCGGGAGGTTTCGGTTGCGAGCACTCGGCTGTCTTCCCGTGTCCGCATGGTCGGCTTAATGATGACAGTGGTAATAAAGTCCGCCCCAGGTGGAGATGGCCAGGGTTATTCCTGGGGACGGGGGTGTGCGGGAGGTGTGGGCGCTGCCAGTTGGGGTGGGTGGGGCGGGTCCCAGTGGGCAGCGGCCTCCCTGGGGCCCCTGTCTCAGGCAGCATCACCTGCTGTGCCCGGTGTGGGGGGGGGGGGTTGGCAGGGCTATGGATGGGCCGCCTCTGCTGCTCTGACTGAGAGGAACAGGATTCAGGCTGGGACCTGGTCAGGAGCCTCAAGCTTCTTCAGGGGGGAAAAGGGGTGTCAAAGGGGAACCCTGCTGAGCGGGCACAGGCCCCGGGGCTTGGATCTGAGACTTCCCGTCCACCTGCCTTTCAGAGGCAACCCCGACTCCCATGTGCCCCCACACATGCCCTTTGGCCTGTCCCCTCCCGCCACCACTCCTACGCATCCCGCCTCCCGCAAGGTGGGGCTGGGCCCCTAGAGGCCTGGACCTGGGCGGGAGGTGGGCAAGGCTTGGAGGGGATGTGTCCCCCCTGGCCCACCCTCACCCCGTGGGGCCCTGCCTGACCTCTAGAGAGCCCGAATGGGGTCAAGCTGGAAAGTGCCGGGTGGGAGAGGGGGGAGGCTCTGGAGTCCTGAGCCAGACCAGGCTGCCAGCCCCTGGCCGGCCCTTGCGTGGGAGCTGGAGGCTCTCGGCGCTCCCCCGGGGCCGCCTTTCCCAGCAGGTCGGGGTCAGAGAAGCACACAGCCTCCCGGGCGCGCCAAGCCTCCTTCTGGCAAAGTGTCCTTAGGAAGAGCAAGAGCAGACAGACCAAGGGCAGGGACCAAGGGGTCCCCAGAGATGGCGCTCAGCTGAGCTGGTGCCGAAAACGCTGTGCATTTGGGGCTAAACTTGGAGGCCTTACCGTCCTGATCCCAGATGCAGCTCCTCGCTTCTGGGAGGCGGTGCCCGGTGCCTCACGCAGCCTGTCTCCCGCTGAGCCTTCCTCCTGGCCAGAGCCACTGTCCCGCAGGGGGACCCACGACTCAGCCGGCCCTCTCAGAACCCTGGAGAGGCTGTTGCCATGCCAACTGGGCAGGGGAGGAGGGTGGCGGTGAGGCCCCCTTGAGGGGAGGGACCGACCAGGACCTGCCCAGCACTGCCAAGTTGTGTCCGCACTGCCGGGTCCGTCACCCAAGCTGTCAAACGCGTTCCTCCAGCCTGACCCGTTGGCTGGATGGTAAACTGAGGCACGTGGAAGGGCCCGGTGCCTTGTTCTCCAGCCCCACCCCAGTCACCTCCACCACTATCTGCACAGCGGATCCCCACAGAAACGGGCCCTCAAGTCTGAACCAACTTCCAACTGGAGGACGTAGTGCTGATCATCTGCTCGCTAACGACCCGTAGGAGAGGGGGGTGAGCTCCCGCCCCCGCCCCTCCCTCCCCTGCAGCGCTCACTTGCGGGAGGTTCCCTGGGTCCCGCTGCAGCCCCTCTGTCCGTGTCCAGGGGAGCACGGGTCTGTGCGTGTCCCACCCACCCCACCCAAGCTCCCCAACAGCAGCATGGAGGGCAGCCCTCGGCCTGTCACAGAGTCCTGCAGGCAGGGCCGCCGGCCCCGTCCTGGTCTCCAGGGCTCTTCTGCCTGGCTGCTCATGTGTACAGTGGGAACAAGGTCACAGCACACGGCTGCAGCGGGGACACTGGGGTCAGGCCCAGGAGGCAGACAGGCAGTGGCCACTACATGCCAGCCACGGACGACACCGCTGTGGATGGTGACGAGTGTAGACCGGGGCCGTGGCCAGGTCAGGAGGGCGCCCAGGACAAAGGACTGTGGTGGCAGTGCGCCACAGAGCAAGCCGAGCTGTGCCAGGGTGCAGGTGCCAGCGGTTTGCAGTTTGGGGACCGGCGCTGTTGGGCCCCTGCAGCTGTCCCTGGTGGAGCCCCCGCAGGGCTCGAGGGGCCCCCCCGGGCCGTGGGAGGAGGATGGGCACAGCTGTCCGGGGGCCTGGGAGAGGCCTCTGCTCAGCGCCCGAGGCGGGCAGGCTGGCGGAGGCGCTTCCGGGAGCGAAGCCGAGGGGCCGACGGCGTCCAGGCGCGCCCGCCACCCCAGCCCCAGCCCGGCTAGCGCTGGCCCTGCACAGACGTCAGTGGACCTGGGGCATCCCTGGGAATCTAGGGGGGCAGGGACTCAGCTCCCCGATGGGAACCGAATGGCTTTGTTTTCAGCAATTTGAACAAAAGTCTGCATGCAGAGGGCCCCGTCCCTGCCTTCCCGTTGCCCGCTCGTCCGCCGGTGTGTCGGGCGAGCCAAGGCCGCCAGGATGGCAGTGCGCACCGGGCAGCTCAAACGGCGGACATCTCTGCTGTCAGTGCTCTGGGGGCGGCAGCGTGGGGTCAGGTGCCACAGGGCTGGCAGGCGTGTAGGCGCCCCGTGTCCTCACAAGGCTGTCCCTCCGTGCGTGCCTGCGTCCCGATGGCCTCCTCTTACAAGGCCACCAGTACGTTTGCTGGAGGCTGACCCGGGAGCCTCATTAGAACCTGAACACCTTCGGAAAGACCCTCCTTCCACATGCAGTCGCCTTCCGAGGGGCTGGAGGTCGGGCTTCCGGCCGGGCATTGTGGGGAGACACGACCCGTCCCCGACAAGTGTTTCAGAAGAGGGCGGGGACCCGGTCGGAGCCAGCCACTGCAGCGTCCTCGCAAGGTTTGCCGAGGTCCCCGTCCTGCCTTCCGACGTGCCAGCGCCCCACGGGCTCGCCCCACTCGGGCCTGTCCCCGCTCTGCCCACGGCCTCCACACCTCCTGAGACACCCCCGCGCGGGCTGCGGCCCAGGGCTCGGGCCCCTTGCCCCGCTGTCCCACCCGGCTGTCCCTCCCGCGCTCTGCCTCCCCTGCGGAGTGTCAAGTCCATGCACTTTCTTCCCTCTGCCCCCACCAGCCAGGAAGGGAGGCGGGGCCCCCCTCCTCTCACAGGACCCCTCCCCCCTCTCGGCTGGGCTCTGCCCCCCCCCCCCCCAGGTCCCTGTGCCCACGGAAGCCTCCAGCTCTACACGCTGCTCCATCTCTGCGTCTGGTCTCTGAGGCCGAGGCTTTCGACACCCAGCAGGCTGCAGCCAAATGCATTCAGCACCCTTCTCTGCGCTCGGGGGCTCTTCCTCCGCCCCCGCACCCCCACCTGCACAACAGCAGCACCCGTCTGGAACCTCGAGTCCAGGCCCCCCAGCACAGCACCAGCTCTTTCCTCACTCGCCTGACCACCCAGCTTCTGTGACCCGAGTCTGAAACCACCCGCGTGGCCCCCTTCTCATCGTCTGCCTCCCCCAGCTTCCCCGTCCACACCATCCACACGGGGGTCACTGGCGGTCTCCTTCTGTCCCCCCCTTGACAAGCCCAAGCCCAGGTGCATGCAGCCCCCCCTCCCCACACTATGCAGTCCACACAGGGGGTGGGGCTCAGGAAGGCTGCTTGACCCCATTCCAGCCAAGTCCTGAAGGGGCTGCAGGGCGCCTGGGGGGCCCCATCAGTTGAGCATCCAGCTTCAGCTCAGGTCATGAACCTACGGCTCATGGGTTCAAGCCCCGTGTTGGACCCTGTGCTGACAGCTCAGAGCCTGCTTGGGATTCTCTCTCTCTCTGCCACTCCTCCACTCATGTTCTCTGTCTCTCTCTCTCAAAATAAATAAATAGACCTTAAAAAAAAAAAAGGACTGCAGAACCAGTGGACCACAGGGGCCCGTGAAGCTGGCTGCGCTGGGCCAGGCCTCCCCATAGAGACGAGACATTCCGGACAAAAGCATCCACTTTGAGAAGACGACTCGAGGCGCTGGGGGGCGAGGAAGGCCGCAGCACGGGGACAGGCGTCCACACGAAGCACTAAGCGCAGCCGTGAGGTTTGTGCTGCGGCAGCAGATCCAGCGGACATTTCTGGACAGAACGTCGCACATTCGTGGAAGCACCACGCATCACGGGGTGGGGGCGGGGGCGTCAGTGAAGACCACAGTGAGGTCCCAGAACAGGCCGTCCGCCACCCGGTGAGGGGGGGCAGCTGGCCCTCGGCAGGGGACAGGCCGGTTCCTTAGGAAGTCAGACACACACCTGCCATCTGACCCAACAATTCTGCCCGTGGGGACCATCCCGCGGAAATGAAACATGTCCCCAAAGACTTCCTCAAGGGTTCACAGTGTCACCAGGCTGGGAGCCACCCGAAAGCCCATCAGTTAGAGTGTGGACAGACCGTGCACCATGCTCTCCGCAGGACAGCGCCTGGCAACGAAGCTCCCTGTTCTGGGGGGAGAAGGTGGCAGGAAGGGCTGCGTGGGGGGCAAGGACCGGCCGGGGCACCGGACCTTCTGGGGTGGCGGGCAGTTCTCGCGTCCTAGGTCGCTGTCAGTGTGCCAAATCTACAGTTAAGATCAGTGCATTCCGAAGTGTGCACGTTTTAAAAAATGATAAAAATAGTTGCGAAAGCCGAGGACAGACAGAGGCATAGAAGCAGCTGCAACAGCAGGAAGACAGCAGCTGTTGAAACTGGTGACGCATGGGGGGGTTAATGTGCTTCAAACACTCCCCTGCCGGGGCGCCAGGGGGTCAGTCCATCAAGGGTCCGACTCCGGCTCAGGTCGTGATCTCACGAGTCTGGACTCGAGCCCCACACGGGGCTCTGTGCTGACAGCCTGGAGCCTGGGGCTGCTTCAGGTTCTGTCTCCCTCTTTCTGCCCCTCCCCCGGGCACGCTCTTCCTCTCAAAGATAAATAAATATTGAAGAAATTAAAACAAAAAATGCTTAGAGACACTGTTTTGCACCACTGCTGGAGATGACTCTGTCACATCATTCGCTGGCAGGGCAGCGATGCCGGGATAGACGCCTGGCAGGTGTGAAGTCACGCACACCTGACCCCGGGGGCGGGGTCTGCGCACACCTGATGGGGGGGGTGTTGGCACACACCTGACTTGGGGGCAAAGTCAGTGCACACCTGACCCTGGGGGTGAAGTTGTGCACACCTGATGGGGGGGGCAGCATCGGTGCACACCTGACCCAGAGGGGTCAGAGCATACGTGACCCGGGGGCGAGTTGAGAGCTGGTGCACGTTCCAGCAACACGAGGCTTCGACCCCGGAGCTCTGGGAATCCGTCCTTCAGGCACACTCGGACGTGTGCAGAATGACTTGCAAGGCTGTGTGTCGGAGCTCCGCTCAGGCCAGCCGAGCCTCGGGGAAGGCCAAGTCCCCATCGGCAGGGGACCAACTAAGCCCCGGTCCCTGCGTTAAACGGGACACTACAGCCACAACAGCGCCTGTGTGGCACCGGTGGTCTCCGTGAGTGGCCACCAGATGGAAGTCACAGAGTGGTCACAGGCGGCAGTGAGCCACCGCCGCCACTGGGAGGGGAGACTGTAAACCCGCGAATACGCATTGCATGGTTACAAAATATTCTTGGAAGTATGTTAAAGAAAATAATAGGTAACTCGGGAATTCTGGTTGCTCGTGAGGGCACTTGGTCCCTGCAGGACGGAGAAGTGGGGAGACCTGGCTTCATTCTGGATCAGGTTACTGGGCATTAGTTACTAACTAGGTTCGGCTTGAAACCCCGCCCTGCACCCCTCCCCCCTTCACTCTGCTCAATTCTATGTGCCGCTCTTTTCCTTCATGCCCGAAGTGTTGCTAACTTTCTAACTTTAGTTTCTAACTTTTTTCTGTCACTAAGGCATACACACTGGACTTGCTCCTGCCGGCTGGTGCCCCCACCCGCCCCACCTGTCCCCCTGCCTTTGGGCTTCCACTCTTCCTCATTTCTTGGGCATTCTCCAATGTTTCCGTAAATACGAATGTTTCTTTTCCCCAGTGTCATCTATAAAGGCGGCACAGCGGAGAAGCTGTTCTGCGCGTTGCTTTCCTTTTTCCACTTAAAAATAGAACGTAGAGGTCTCTCCGTATCAGTCCAGGAAGTTCCCCGACCCTTTAGCTTCCAAACAGCCGCACCGTGTGTCACTGCGGGGTTGTCACCGCCCAGCCTCCCGGAACGGACACCTGGGCCGTTTCCAAAGCTCTGCCGTCAGAAGCGACGCTCTAACAAACAGCCTCGACGCCGCGCAGTTCGGCACACGGAGGCGGGAGGCACAGGCCCCCCCCCCGTGGGGACAGCGTCTGCAGTCCCTGCGGAGCTCCAGGTCACCTCACAGCGGCCGACCGCGGGATCCTCAGGCCCTGTCACCTGCTCCCTACAACCTCGCCACCCACAGCATGTTACCAAACTGGGGGACTTTTCCTTCTTTTGAAGTCGGCTCCAGCCGGGGGCCCAGCACGGGGCTTGAGTTCACAACCCCGAGACCAAGACCTGAGCTGAGTTCAAGAGTCAGACGCTCAACGGACTGAGCCCCTCGGCGCCCCGGTACTGTACGGGGTTTCCAAATCCAACGGGGGAGGACCGTGTGGCCTTGCTCGGCATTCCTCGGAAGGGCGAGGTCCGAGGGCGTTCCCTGTGTTCTTGGGTCTTTTGTGTTTCGTTCAGGCTGACGCTTTGCTTATGTCTTTCGTCCCTTTTCCTGTTGGACATTTCCACTCCGGTGTCAAGAAATTCAACTTTTTTGGTAGTATTCTTAGGGTTTTACTCTGTTTACACTTATACATTTGATCCTTTTAGTTTTAACTGCTTTGTGGTCAGCCTACGGATGAACTTTCTCATTATTCAGATGAGCAACACCTTCCATTAAAGCTGCCATCCCCACCTGGGCTGACGACCGTGACCACGTGCGAAGCACCACCTGTGCTGAGGCTTGCTTGGGAAGTCTTCCTTCACCACCCTCCCCACGCTCCCCTCGGCCCCGCTGCCCGGCCCTGCCGACCGGGGGCTGAGACGGCTCGATCTCTGGCGGGGCACCCGCTTGGCCCTGTGCTCTTCCGCAGGCTGTTTGTTTGTGTTTGTTTGTTTGTTTGTTTTATTATTTTTGCTCATTCATTTTCCAGGTTAAGTCTAGAATCGGCTCATCCGGTTCAGGAGGAAAAGCCAGGACTCTGCCATGCACGCCAGCACAGCTCCTTCCCCAGCTCCCTCCACCTGCCTGCGAAAGCAGCCACCGCTGCCACCACCACCGCCACCTCCATGCTGCTTTCCTGTCCTGCGGCCTCCCTCCATCTCAACAGCATCTGCTCGGCCGGCCGCTCCCCGCTGGCTCCATCCACTCCCTCCGATCTCCGCACCCGAGGGCACGCAGCCTCAGCCGGGCTCTCCTGCCATCTCTTGCTGGTGCCCCCTGAGCTGACTGCCTGCCACCAGCTCCCCGGAGTCCAGTCACGGATGCAATGCCTACGCACATCTCGTGGGTGCCTTCCAGAAGCACAGGATGAAACCTGGACCCTCTCCTGGACCCCCGCAAAGCGGTTCTCTCCCAGCTGCCCCCCTCCCGGCAAATGAGGGCCCCGATGAGCTTGTCCTCCAAGTTGGGAGCCTCGGCGTTCTTTTCTCTACCTTACTTCCCAGGTTCCACAGAAAGTTCTGGGCTCCTGTCTGCACAAGCCATCTTGGGACTGTCCACGTCACAATCACGGTCCCCCACGCCCACCCCCGGCAACACCCTAGTCCAAGTCCCACTCACGGTCCACAGTGCGGTGGGCTCCCAAGGCAGCCCTGAGATCAGGGGCCGGTGTGGACTCGCCCCAGGGCTCCTCGCCCCGCCTCCAAGGACATCCGACCTCTGCTTCCCCTCCGACCTCACCTCCCAGCACCCTGCCCGGAGCCCTTCCTCAGGTTTGTGGTCATCAGCCTCGGACAACGTCCCACAGCGCCCTGTGTGCTTTCCTGCCCAGCCTGGTGATCGACGGCCGGAGGCCTGGGGGTCCAGACAAGGGTCCGGGGACTGGGGGGTCCGGGGAGTCTGGCCGTCGAGGGTCCGGGGTCCCAGAGGCCGCGACTCCCGCTTCGCGCCCCTACGTCCCAGGATACACTCCCCCTCCTCACACTATTCCCACCTGCCGCTGGTCTTTGATGCCACCCGGGGAGGCTCTTGAGGGGACAATCGTCACGCCCCGCCCTCCCCGAGCTGGCGGGTCGCGAATAAAGGCGGCCGGCCGAGGGACGAGGAGCGCAAACACGGAGATTCGAACCCCCGCCGGCGCCCGCAGCCCGCCCCGAAGCGCTGGCCGGAAGGCGCATGCTCGCCCCGCCTCCAGCGCTCTCCCCCGTCACGTGCTTTGGCGTGCGGCCGTCCCCGGAAGTCCCCCGGGAAACGCGAGCCGCTGGGCCGCGGGTTCCGCCCGGCTGCGCTGCGCCCTTCCGTCGGGTCTGTGTCGTGCGCTCGCGGAGGACGGAGTGTGAGGGGACGACGCTGGACGCGTCGGCGGGGGGGCGGGGACCTTGGGGTATCTTCGCTGCGCCCTCTGGACCTGGCCGACTGGCCCCGGGCGCCTGGGGAGAGACCCGGAGCGCGCACCGAGGGCCGCTGCCGGGTCGGTGGCTCTGTTCAGGCCTCAGCTCCTTCCGAGCTCTGCGGGTTCACCCCTGCGGCTGCACCCCTGCAGACAGCCCTGCCGTTGAGGGCTTTTGCCCTTAAAGCTGCAGCCCGGCAGATGAGTGGCCGCCGCGGGGCCTGGGCCTTGCTGGCGCTGGGTGGCAGGGCCAGGGGTGCCCAGGATCCGACCCTAGGCCGTGCCTGCTAAGCGCTTGCAGACCTCTGTAGGTGGGGACTCTCCGCAGCCCGGCTGCGCCCGGCTTTGGGAAGAGGATCCTGGTTTTGCCCCTGGCTGGGCTCTGCCTGGGCCTCCCCAGGCCGCGGCCCGGCGTGCAGACCGGGGCAGGGATGGCTTGGAGCCAGCGGTGGAATGGAGAATTCCCTCCCGGTCTGCGGGGCGGAGATCCTGAGCTCTGCTCCTCTGGGGGGCGCTGGTGCGGGCGCGGGTCTGCGGCGAATCCCGGGGCCCTGAGACGCTTTCCCCAGCCCGCCCTCCGCCAGGGAGCCACTTCTGCGGATTCTCCCGGGCGGTCCGAGTGCCTGCCTGCTTTCCTCCAAACCTTTCTAAAAGCAAGCTTAATTTACTTCCGAAACTTCTGGAGTAAGTTTAAGCAGATGCCCGCTCATTTCTTAAAAGCTTTGCTAACCTGGGGCGTCTGGGTGGCTCAGTCAGTAAGCGTCTGACTTCCGCTCAGGTCATGATCTCAGTTTGTGGGTTCAAGCCCCACCCCGGACCCTGTGCTGGCAGCTTGGAGCCCGCTTTGGATTCTGTGTCTCCCTCTCTCTGTGCCCCTCCCCTGCTCGTTCTCTCTCTGTCTCAAAAATAAACTAAAAAAAAAAAAAGCTTTGTTAGCCCTAGCTTGGATGGAGGGATGGTTGGATGAATGGATCCCTGCTGGAGCAGTTGAGGCACTTTTGGCTTCAAGTAGCAGAAATACGGACAAATGCGGCCCTTTGAAGCAGTGCGGCTTTGCTTTTCTCCCCAAACAGGAAGCCTGGAAGCAGGAAGGTTTCTGTGCGTGCAGCAGCCACAGGTGGGGCGGCATCTCTGGAATCCTGTTGGCCTTCCCTCAAGGTCACGGAGGGTTGCCATAGCTCCAGATGCTACATCCAGGGTCCAGGCGGAAGGGAGGTGGAAAAGGGTGGTGACCGAGATGTCTGTCTCTTTTATCATGGAAACAACCCCGGAAGCTCCATCTCACAGGCCAGACTGGGTCACATGACAACGTTACCGTAGCACAGTTGGGGGTGTCCACAGGGGGGGAGAGAGAGAGAGAGAGAGAAGAGAGCCGGGTAAATGGCTGGGGTGGACGTCTGTCACTGTGGCTGTCCAGTGTCTTTGAATGGTTCCCACATTATTAGTCCTGTCTTCCCACTCAGAATTCAGAGGGACCCCCCCACCTCCCACGTATGCACCCCCTTGTCCCCTTGCCTCTAGGGGTGTAATACCCAAGATTTCTTTATCATCCCCCAAAACCAGAAACCGCCAGGGAGACCGAGTCACGCATGCAAAAGCAAAGGGCTTTATTACGGGTTTAGGCTCGCCGGGGCCTAAACTCGGGCTCAGGGACTCGACCGGCGTGGTGGATCCATGCTGAGAGCCCCGAACATGGCGGGGCGGGGCTTTTATGAGTTTGGGAGGGGGCGTTACAGGAAATTGTGACACAGGTACAGTGATCCAATCATTATTATACAATATAATTGACAGCAGGTTTATCCAATTACAACATTTAGAGTGTTAGCCAATCACAGAGTAGACCCAGGACCCAGGACCCTCACGAGGGTGTAACTAGCCTTAAGCAATAGGCCTGCCCTTAGGAATGTTAAGGGTATTACAAGGGTGGTCCCTCTTGCCTTGGGCAATGTGTGCCCTTCTATTGTCTCAAACCTGCGTCCTTACAGGGGCAGACGTGGGACTTGCGGGGGGGAGGCTGCTGGGGCAACGGTGGTGGTGGCAGCTTCCTGCCACGGCCGCTGTTGCCACCGCGATAGGACTCGGCGGTCTTGGGCTTGGTGGAGGCGGCAGGTCCCTTACCCAGACCGGTTGTGGCAGGGGGTCTGCGCTGGTTCCTGGAAGCTTAGCCTGACCCGGAGCCACCTTACAGCTCCTCCTAAATCCCTATTTGCTTAACATCTGTTGCCTGCACCCGTGTGCAACGTTATGTTGAAGTCCTAACCCCCAGGACCTGTGAATGTGGCTTCATTTGGAACCAGAGTCTTCACAGACGTAATCAAGTTCAGAAGAGGTGATCAGCGGGCCTCAGTCCAACATGGCTGGTGTGTCTCCAAGGGGAGGGGCGTCTGGACGCAGACACGCGAGGGGAGAGGCAGACCCGAGTGGATCCGCCGTGGGGGGGCAGGGGGCCAGGACTGGCAGCCACACCTGCAGCAGGAGGGTGGCGGGGAGGCTCCAACCCGCAGCCTCCGGAGGGAGCACGGCGCTGCCGACACCTGGGTTCCGGAGCTGGCCTCCAGAGTGGGAAAGGAGACTCTTCTGCTGTTCTCGGTCCCCCAGTGTGTGGTCTCTTGTTCCAGTGGCCCCGGGACACTCGCGCGGCCACCAAGAGCCCCAGCTCATTCCTCAAAGCGCAGTGTGGGGGCGGGGAGGGGGGGCAGATGGACTTGTAACCAAGTGCCAAGGGGTGGGGTGTGCTGAGCGATGAGGCCCTGGGCCCTTAAGAACAAGCAACTGGGGGCGCCTGGGCGGCTCAGTCAGTTAAGCCTCTGACTTCAGCTCAGGTCATGATCTCACGTTCGTGGGTTTGAGCCCCGCATCAGGCTCTGAGCTTCCTATTCAGGCCTGCTTCCTATTCTGTGTCTCCCTCTCTCTCTGCCCCTCCGCCTCTCATGCTCTGTCTCTCTGTATCAAAAACAATAAAACATTAAAAAAAAAAAAAAAAAAGAACAAGCGACTGGCCCAGACTCTTCTGCGGGTGCTGAGGGGCGGGGAGGATGGGAGGCCTGGGCGAGTCCTTGGCCTCCTGGGGACCCTGCCTGCGGCCCCTGGCTCCCCAGGAGGGAGTGCTCCGAGAAAGCTGTTTGGAACACTCGTGAGCCTGTGGGGGTCCCGCCCCCCGCCTGCCTGGAAAGACCCTCCTCCTGGGTGCTCGGGGGCTGGATTTACCCTGAGGTGGGCTGTGCGTTCTACCCGGGGGAGCTCCCTGGACGGGGAGGGGGTGTCTACAGAGGGGCAGGGAGGGCCTGGGGCTCAGGTCAGGGGCAGATGTGCTGACTGTGCTGAATGGCAGCTTTAGGGGCCTCGCCCCCATCAGCCTTTCCTGGGCCCCGGGGGTGCGGGGTAGGTGGACCCCAGAAGTGCCTGCACATGGTCACATGCTTTTCAAAATGTGTAAAAGTTATAGAAAATAAGCATACACGTACAAAATGTGAACATATGAAAGTATAGAAATATATAAAAGAGCGGCATGTGCACGCGTATATGTTCACACGCACACACACGGACACACACGCACACACGGACATACATGTACACACGCGGGCGCATGCTTGACCATCCAAAACACGGCACCCAGACTAAGTGGTCTAAACAACAGACCTTTACGTCCCTGCGTGTCTGTGTCCTCTAATCGCCTTTTCTTTCAAGGACACCAGTCACATGGGGTCGGGGCCCACCCTCACCTTCACTTGATCATCTTTGTGCAGAACCTGTTTCCGGTGAGATCACAATCTGAGGTGCTGGGGACTAGGCTTCCACACTAAAAGAAAATTAAGTTTATGTATTTATGTTGAGAGGGAGAGAGAATGCAAGTGGGGGAGGGACAGAGAGAGGGAGAAGGAGAGAGAACCCCAAGCAGCTTCCGCGCGGTCAGTGCAGAGCCGGACACGGGGCTTGATCCCATGAACCCATAAGTTCATGACCTGAGCCAAAATCAGGAGTCTGACCCTTAACTGAGCCACCCAGGCACCCCTTCAACAACAAATTTTTAAATTTGGGGAACACACACTTCAGCTCATAACTGTAACTATGTGTGACTATGTGTGTGTATAACTATCTACATCTAGATATGGAGATACATGCGTGTACTATGTGTATGTATAACTAGCCACACATAGACATGGAAATACAGATCTGTTTGTGTGTGAGCTTTGTGTTAATTTCTCCTTAAAGAGAAGCTCCGGGTGTGTATTTCAGGCCGGACAAACCTGCGGTTGCCCTGTCTGGACCCCAGGGGGCGCTAAACCCTGGCGGGCCGCAGGTGTGGAGAGCACACATCGCAAAAGCAGAAGGATCGGACCGTCGGGTGGTGCTGCAGCAGCGCCAGACGGTAGTGCAGGGGGCGGGCTGGGGGAGGCTGGGGGGACCGGGGCCCTGCCGAGGCAGGAGGACCTTGGTCGTTATGCCCAGGCGCGGGTGGGCGCTGCCCCTGGGAGGGTGGGCCGCAGCTCGCTCAGTCTGGTTCCACGGGGTAAATCGAGCACTTTAAAGTTCCCAGATGAGGGCTCATGAGGGAAAGGTTTGGTCCATCCGGGAAGCTATGCGGACTGGGACTTCGGGGGTGGGGGTGGGGGGTCCCACGGAGGCTGGAACCAGGCGTCTGCGTGGAGAGACCCTCTTCCCCTGGAGTTCGGGGGTGCTGGGCTTCCTGGATGTTCTTAGCATCCTGGGGCACTCAGCACGGGGGCTCTCCGCATGCACAGGAGGGGGGCTCAGTTTCCTAAGGGACCCTCTCAGCATCCTGAGGGTCTTCAGCATCGGGGGTCTCCGCATGAGGGGGTGGGGCCCTCATCATCCTCTCTGCATGGGGGGGGGCTCTCAGCGTCTTCTCTGCATGGGGGGGGGCTCTCAGCGTCCTCTCTGCATGGGGGTGTAGCACTCTCTGCATCCGCTCAGTATGGGTTGCGGGTGCTCAGCACCCTGGGGACCTCCCTGGAGGCCTCGTCCCCGCCGTCAGCGCGCCACCTGGCGGCCCCGAGCCTCAAAGCACCCCGTGCAGGACCCTCCTCTCTTAGGGCCGAGCTGGGGGCTCCTCCGGGCAAAAGCCCTGCGCACCCCGAACGCGGAGCTGCGGGAAGGTGCCGCCCCCGAGTGCAGCGGGAGCGCGTGGAATCTGGGGTCCCGCTCCAGCCGGAAGACCTGGGAAACCCTCCCCCAGCGCGTGGGCCCCGGGGGTGTGTGCGGGGCGGGGGGGCGTGGCCCTGGGGTACCGGAAGGGAGGGAGGGGGCTCCCAGGAGGCAGGGGGACGCACGGGGCCTTCAGGGAGAGCTTTGGAAGGTCGCTGTGTGTGCGGAGAGGAGGGGCGAGGACCAGTCCCGGACGCCCGGCAAGCAGCAAAGGCCTCGGTGGGCGGCTGGGTGTGGAGGGAGGGTGATGCAGCGGCGCCAGCGGGAGCGGAGGGGGCCTGGAGAGGTAGCCTCGGTCCCTGCGGGGGCGGGGCCATAGCCGGCCGGGTTCAAGTGGGGACCCAGCATGGGTCTCTGGGCAGTTTGGGTCTAGCATGGGGGTGGGGGGCAGGAGGCGCTCCAGAACCCCCAGGACTGCCGGGTGGGGGCGGGTCCTCAAAGAAGACGCCGGTGCCCTCACTCAGCCTGCCTTCTGCCCCTTCCTGTCTGCATCTGCTCGATTCTCCCCCAGATAGTCACTGCAGCCTCTCCCCCAAAAGCCGCTCCGTCTGGGGTCTCTGGTGGGGGATTCTCTGTGGCCACCCAGCCTACGAGCCCAAGGCACTGTCCACTGTGCCCTCAGGTGCTGTCAGAATCCCTCCCGGAGAAAACTGTCTGCCTCTTCCCTGGGGGACCCCGAAAGGTCGAAGGGGCGGGTGAGAGCATGGCTCACTTCCCCAAAGACTGGGGACCTGGGGCCTCTGGGAGGTGAGGAGGTGGTGAGCTTGGAGAGGGAGGGCAGGCAAGGGGAGAGAGAAATGACTACCAGGGGAGAGGGCAGCACCCGGGAGCCAGAGTGAGCTCCTGGTCCCCAGCGCCTCCTGCCTCCTCCCCGTCCCCTCCCCCAGACCTGTCCCGGTCCCTCCCGGACTCAGCTGCTCCCAGGATAAAGTGTTTGAAAGTTTTGTTTGTGTTTGAAAGAATGTTTAAGCTCACTTCACGAGTGTGCTTTACACTTACGTGAAGGACAATGCATTGAAGATCATGCTGGGTCTTTACTTAACGTGTTTTCCTCGAGGTGTGACCTGCGTGCAGCACGGGAGCCCGAATCGCAAGTGCACGCTTGGCTAGAGGAGGTGACACGAGTCAAGGCCCCCGTGGACACAGTGGGTCCGGCCCCCAGGCAGCCGCGCCTCCGGCCTTCGTGTCACACCCCAGCTCGGCCGGTGTCCAGCCGCATCTGAGGGGCCTTCTGCGTCCAGCTCTCCCCCACTTAGGAGCGCTCCCCGAGATCCGCCCGTGTGTCTGCGGAGTGACGGACCTCCTCACTGCTCGCCCAGAGAGGCCGCTGCTCTCCTGCCCGCGGACACGCGGCTGTGTCCAGTTTGGGGTGATTAGCTGTAAAACCATTCTGACTGTTTTGTCTAATTTCTGGTGGCCATAAGCACACCCTGATGGTATTTTTCCTTCTTATTGAAGTGTGACTTCCATCTCGTGAGGGCGCGGATCACGAGGTCAGGTGTCTGTGAGATACTGTTTACATGCAAAGCTTCTTACTCTTTTTACAAACTTAAAAAATTGAGGGGCGCCTGGGGGCTCAGTTGATTGAGCGTCCAACTTCCGCTCATATCATGATCTCATGGCTCGTGAGTTCGAGCCCTGTGTTGAGCTCTGAGCTGACAGTTCGGAGCCTGGAGCCTCCCTCTCTGCCCCTCCCCCACTTGTGCTTGTCTCTCTCAAAAAATAAATACACATTAAAAATGTAATAATAATTCATGTACCATAAAATTCACCCCTTTAAGACCTACAGTCCAGTGGATTTTAGTATTCGAAGGGTTGTGCAGACCCCACCCCTCACTGTGGTCCAGTTTCACAGCATTTCACCCCCTAAGAGAAACCCCGTCCCCACGGATGGTGTCTCCCCACTCCCCACTGCCGGCCGCCGCTCAGCCCTCTGTCTCTATGGATTTGCCTGTTCCGGAAGTTTCACGTAAAGGGAATCGCTCAATATATGGCCCTTTGTGACCGGCGGCTTTCCCGTGCGCGGCGGTGCGGGGCCGGCGCTGCGGCCGCCTGCGTCCCTCCCCCCCGGGTGGACAGACCGCACTTTGTCATCCGGTCATCTGCCGATGGCCATTCAGGTTGTTCCTCTTCGGCGGTTGTGAACAGTGCCGTCGTGAGCACGCAAGTCCGTGCTTGGGTGGATGTGTGTTTTCCATTCTCTTGATTGTATATCTGGAAGCCGGATTTCTGGCTCATGTGGCAGCTCCGTGTTTAAGTTGCTGAAGAAACGTTAGGCTGTTGCCAGAATGCCTGCGTCACTCACATTCCCAGCGGTGACGTGCGAGGGACCCAGTCTCTCGTGTCCTCGCCAACACTTATTATTGGGCGTCTTTTGGCTGATAGCCATTCAGGTCTGGGTGGGGTGGTATCTTCTTTCTTCTTTTTTAAGTTTATTGATTTATTTTGACAGAGAGAGAGCGAGCAGAAGGGGCAGAGAGAGGGAGAGAGAGAGACTCCCAAGCAGGCTCCACACTGTCAGCGCAGAGCCCGATGCGGGGCCTTGAACCCACGAATGCTGAGATCGTGACCTGAGCCGAGATCGAGTCAGAGGCTCGCTGCCTGAGCCCCCAGGCGCCCCAAGCGTACCATCTTCAAAAAGAGGCGGCTTTGTGATTCCTCTTTTCCACTGTCCATGCCAGCTACCTCCTGTCATCTGTATTCACAGGTGGGACGGCTGTCTTCTCTATTTCTGTACGTCTGTTATCACCTGGGCATGGGGAGAGGGGCGCCCACAGGAGGGAACAGGGGTAGCGAGGCTCCTCCTGCATTTTCCCAGCCTCCTTTGCTCCTTGCCGCCCATGGGGGAGGGTTTGAAGGTCAGTCCCTGCTCACGTGCAGCCAGGAGTCCCTCTCAGCTTGGGGGTGAGTGTAAGCCCCCAGCTTGTAGGCCTGGGGGCCGAAGAGAGGCCCAGAGCCACCGCCCCAGGGCCAGGAGGAGCCAGGCCAGTCCTGCTGCTGGGTGCACGGTCAGCCATCAGAGTCCCGGAGGCGTCCCCGCCCAGCGCACCTGCAAGTGCTGGTGGCATGTGGCGCCCACCCCCCTGAGGGGGTCAGGCAAGGCCGGGCTTCGCAGGGGGCAGGCACTAGGTGGTGCTCAGTCCTGGGAGTGTCCTTCCCTCCTGCCTGGGGCAGAGGGCTGCCTTTTTCTGCCAAAGGGTCCTGAGCCTGGACCCCGCCTCCCGCCCACCCCTCCCCTCCCACCCAGTCTCTCCTCCCCTGCTTCCCCACCCCTCCGCACCCCGCCCCTGTCTATGGACGGGCCTTACCACAGGCACAGAGGCAGCCAATGCCAGCTGCCCGTCCCACTGTCCCGGTCTCAGCCCCTCCTGCCTACGCACCTCCCTGGTCCTCGGCCCCAGCTTCTGGAGGGTCCCTGCCGACCTGACCCCAGGACGGGGGGCGGGGGCACACCATGCCAGCCTGTCCGGCGCATCCCCTGTATCCCGGCCCCTGACGTGCCTCACGGAGGACAGGCTCTCTGCACAGGGGCACCGGGCAGAGCTGGGGCTCAGGGATGGGTGAGGCTGGCAGGGTTTCTGCAGGAGCCAGCCTGGCCCACGTGCTTGGCACAAAGCCTCCGAGGTTTCTGGGACTCCTCAACTGCCGACACTACAGGGGTGGTCCAGCGCCTCCCCTGCCCTTGGGGACCCCTCAGGGGCCTTCAGGCCTTTCCGGGTGGCAGGACATGTCCCGTCCACCCCCCCTCCCCCCGCTCTCCCGGCCACTCTGGGGAAAAGCCCCACGCTGGGCTCTGGGGGCTCTGGAGGCCGGGTGAGTGTTCTCTCTGGGATCCTTCCAAGAGGCTGGGGCATCTCGAAATACGGTTCTGCGACCCCCTCCCATAGGAAAAGAAAGCACATGTTTAAAAATCACATCAGTCCCCCCCAATTCCTAGGTCGGCTGTTCACCCCTCGCCCCTGCCCCCGGAATCGCATCCGCCCGAGCTCTTCTCTGCTCCTGCAGGTGCCAACCCTGCCAGGTGGGGGCTCTTTCCGCCCCTTCCGCCTGCCTCCTGGCCTCTGCTGGGCCCGGGCCCCACACACTGGTGCCATGTCCCACCCGCGCCACCGGTTAAGGCCACATCCCATTTTCCGATGGCAGGGTGAGGAAACAGAGGTCACGTGACTCGCTTCAACCCACAAATGGATGGCGTGGAGCAGGAGTGCCCATTGCCCCCCCCCCCCGGCCCTCTCCCCCTGCCATGTCCCCCAGGGACACCCCTCTGTGCTCAGTCTTGCCCCTGAAGGGACACGTAACTGGCAATGAGTTTGTCTGACGGAAAGGTCTCTGTTAGAAGCCGGCCCGGAGCAGAGGAGGTGCAGAGGGACCTTCTCTTGTGCCTGGAGTCCGGGAAGGAAAAGACACTGGGCGGCGGCAGGCGGGCCGGGCTGCGGGGTTTCCTTCAGCTGCCCGCCAGCGTCTTTGCCTCCACACCCCGCCAGGCACACAGTCTGGGTGGGCAAGTGGGACAAATGTGTGACAGCAGGCCATGTCCAGGGGCTACAGGGGCAGACAGCAGGGGCAGAGAGAGGGTGGGCCGGTAGGTGCTGCTGGGGGGAAGAGACATTGAAGCTGGGAAAGGGGAGGGGATGGCAGCCAGCAGGGTGTGCGGAGGCCGGAGGCCGGGGGTGCTGGCCCCGAGCTTGAGGCTGCTGCTGCGGCCAGAGGGGAGAGGCCGGGCCAGGCAGGCCCCTGAGGGCCCCAGGGAGCCGCGGCCACTCTCTGCTCGGTGGGGACAGGAGCCGGAGCTCAGCTCAGGAAAAGGGGTGAAGGAGGGCAGCTCCCTGCCATCTGCTGACCCTGGGTCCCAAGACCCGAGGGAGTGGCTGCTGTCCTCTGGGATGGTCTCCAGGAGGTGGCAGGGGGGGATGAGTGAGAGGCGGTGGCACAGGGGGCCTCTCCACCCGCAGAGTACGGGACAGAGCTAGGGGCACCCCCCCGCCCGGGGCACGGGGGCCGCGGGGCGCCCGCTTCTTCGGCTTGCGGCTGCAGCCTCTCCTTGCGCCGTCTTCCAGGGCTAATTGGCTCTAAGACGTCTATCCACCAAGTTCTTAGTTTCACTTATTTTATTTTTAATTCTAGAATTTCCATCTCATTATTTTTTGAGATCTTCCAGGCCTCTGCTAAATTCTCCATCCTTTCATTTCTTGAATGTTTTAATCACAGTTATTTAAAAATCCATGTCTGATAGCGCCAAAATCTAGACCACCCATGAATCTGTTTCTTGCATTTTCTCCCTCTCTGTCTCTCTCTCTCTCTCTCTTTTGCCTTTTGTTCCTGTCCCCTGGCATGCCTGGTAATTTCTGAGTGAGTGTTAGACATTGTTAGGAAAGCTGTTCAAGATGGGGACAATGTTTGTTTGGTTTTAAAAATATTTACTTTTGAGAGAGAGAGAGAGAGAGAGAGAGCGAGCATGAGCGGGGGAGGGACAAAGAGAGAGACACAGAATCCAAAGCAAGCTCCAAGCTCCAAGCTGTCAGCACAGAGCTGGACACGGGGCTCAAACTCACAACCGTGAGATCATGACCTGAGCCGAAGTTGGACACTTAACTGACAGAGCCCCCCAGGCGCCCCTGGGGACAACATTTGATCCTCGTTGGCTAGTGTCACATCCGGAGGCCTCAACCAGAGGCCTGGGTGTTCCCGGAGGCGGGCACTCCAGCCTCCGCCTCCAGGGTCCGCGGGCCACTAAGCATTCTGCTTGGCTTCGCAGGCGCAGGCGTTAGCTGCCGGGTCTCTTGCTCGGCTCCTCGCACACACTCCCCCCGCCCCCCAGCTTAGAAACAGGCAAACACCTTGAGGGGAAAGGAGGAGCAGAAGGCTGGGTGTGGCTCGGTCCCCCCAGGCAGGTGCAAACACCGGGAGCTTTGAGCCGAGGGCTGACAGGCTGATGCTACAGGGCTCAGCTCAGCGTGGCTCCCTCTGCAGGACCTCCCCGCCTCACGGCCCCCTGCAGCAGGTGCTCACTGGTACCTCCAGTCTGCTGTGTGCTTTTCAGTCAGATTTCAGAGTTGTCTTTGGTGCAGGTTGGGTCTGGTATTTGCTGTTCCTCTATCTAGGAGGGGGGGTTCTTGCTCTGTGCTGGGACTCTACTTTGGGTGCACGGAGTCTCCTGATTGTGACTACAAATTAAATGGTCCATTTTGATGGGTAGATGGTAAAATTAATCTCCTGGATGCTTTGATATAAGAAAATATTAAAATTATATACTTATATATACATTTTAATTTTATAACAAAATAATGAGGAAGTAAGGTTGCATTTATTTTAGCAAGAAACACATGAAGGAAGAAAACAGGGGCACCTGGGAGGCTCCGTCAGGTAAGCGTCTGACTTCAGCTCAGGTGATGATCTGCAGTTCATGGGTTCGAGCCCCGCTTTGGGCTCTGTGCTGACAGCTCAGAGCCTGGAACCTGCTTCGGATGCTGTGCCCCCTCTTTCTCTTCCTCTCCCCAACTCGAGCTCTGTCTCTCTCAAAAATAAGTAAACATTTAAAAAATTAAGAAAGAAAACTTATCAAGATAGAATATTTTTCTTTTCTTTTCCTCCTCATAAAATTTGACCGGAGAGCAAAGACCTTGACCAAGGCCGTCTGATTTCCCTGGCATGTGGGGATCGTACGCTCAGCTCAGCACTAGTGCGATTCCAGAATGGTCTGAGAGCTGCAGTTTATCTCCCCGAGGAAGCAGCGAGGACACGCACACCACGTTGTCCCGCTCTGGGAGGCTGTAACCGCTTATCTTTCTTGGAAGAACTCGGATTTCTGCCTCATTTGATGTGGGTCCAGTTTAAGACCATAGAAACCTTGCTACATTTTCAATAGTCCCTTGTTTGAGCCATGGAACCGGGAGAAACAGTCGGGATGCACGTGTTTGGTATGCCACAGACACGGAAGGGCAGCAGGACACGTGCTGAGGTTGGAAAGCAAGGTCCCTGATTGGGAGCAGGGAGGGGCAGGGCTGGCAGGTGCCACGTGGACAGGGGTCAGAGTGGGGGCCCGGCTCCAGGCCCTGGTGGCGGTGGGACTCACAGGTAGGTTATGCATAAAATAACATCTACAACTGCTGTTGTAACACATTTTAAAAATATGTTGAGTTTTAGTAAAATTTTAAAATTGGACAAAGAGCCTTGTGCATGAGTCAAAATACACAAGGGACATAAATGTATAGTCTTTTGTATGTCAAAATAAACATACACACATAAAATATATAAAAATAAAATACAAACCTGAGACATAAAATAAAAATTCCATATGTGACTCAAAATAAGAAGCATTTTGGTTAATAAAAAATGATATTTCAGTATCTCAAAAAGTCTTTGAGTAGAGCTAGAGCAGAAGGATCTTCTGCCACTATTTATTCAGTGATAGACC
>PJEM01012579.1:0-46154 GCA_004023845.1 Helogale parvula | reverse complement strand
TCTTCCTCTTCTTTTTATGGTGGTGGGGGTGGTTATGTTTAAATGAAGTTGCTTTTACAGCACCAAAGACTTAATCATCCATTTCCTATATAAAAGGTAGCTACTTTTCTTCATGGACCTAAAGTATACTGTAGTATAGAGGTGGAATTTAAGTAAAGGTATTAAGCAGGCTGTGTTTTAGCTTATAGGCAAGTAATAAATTGTATCATTTATCTTGAATGTATCATAGATAAGCTGCTAAAGAACGAGTGTCACTTCAGATAGCTGTGAAATTAGGTGATTAACTAGTTGGTACTTAACCTGTTAATTTCTGTATAAGTCTAATTACATGAAATAGAAGTGGGGGTTTTGATTTTTTACTTTGCTTTTCTGTTTGGAGTGTCATTGTAACTACTGTATTGTAAATGACGGAAAATAATTACATATGTTAAAAAAATAAAGTGTTATATTAAAAATAATAATAAAAATATAATAAAATTAAAATAAATTAAAATAAAAATACACATTAAAATAAAAAAAATAAAAAATAAATAAAAAGGTGTTATGAGCAGATAATAACATGACAGGCATTGTCTGAGGACATTATTTTGTTTTCCATAAATCTTGCTTCACTTCATTTTTATCTCCAAATAACACTACTTGAAGGTAAGTTTCAAACAGGCTAAAGAGCTGACCTAGTTTCTGAAGTGGACTGGAAACTGAACACCCAATGAGACTCTCTTCACGGCATCGTACTTCCTCTCTATCTGGTTAATCCAACCAACTTCCACTCTTATTTCTGCCACCTTCCAATTTTCATATACATACACAGTCCCTGAAGACTCTTAATTGACTCATTTTGCTCCTCTCTATTGCTAACATCTTAGGGCATGCCAGCATTCACCTTGAGCACACATCTTAGTACCTCTCTAAGCTTGGTCCCGTTAACTTTTTTTCCTGTATTTCAGAAATGTTCTCTCATGGGTGTACCCTAACCTGGTTCTCAAGATGTAGCCTGGAAGACCTTTCATGATAACCAATGATGTCAGCCAATGTGTGGCAATTTCAACCAAAGACAGTGAAGCGATCTTGTTGACTTCCATTTCACAAATCTCATTCAATTATTCCATAAATACCATGCACCAATAAATTGCCAGACACTGAAGTGATAGCAGTGAACAAGACACACAAGATCTTGTTTTTATAGGACTCATGATCTTAGGGATAAATAAATAATTATAAATAATTATTCAAAAAAGGAAGAAAGCAACACAAAAGCAAATAGTCAAATGTAATATTCATCTATTCAACAAATATTTCTTTGGGTTCCTATTCTGTATCAGTCACTGTTGTATGTTGTAGGGATGTAACAGTAACCATAAGATGCTAAAACCAGAGAAATATTGACTCCCAGGAGAGTAATGGTATAAAACCTATCATATGATCTTATCATTAGAGTAAAAATTATTTTAGTCAGAGTTGGTCCATGATCTTCAATGTCTTAAAGAACTTGTTCTTTATCATTGCCAATGTGTCTGGGATTAAAACATACAGATGTTTTTGTAATCGTCTGTATAAGGATCTTTGCTCAAATGTTCAGCATGATTCTCTTTGGCCATGAAGTTGAGAAGGTCTAGGGTTTCTTATCTACTGAACAGTGTGGTGTTTTCATTTGCGTGTTTTCTCCAGAATGATCAATGCCCCTATTCTCTTGGAGACTCCTTTTTAGTGGAGGAGATCATCTATAAGCAAATAGTAGTAAATAAACTTATTTCTGAGTATGTGCTGAGGAAATAAAATGTGATAAATAGATATGCGATATTAAAATAATGTGATAAAGATGAGGGTTAGGGTTTAGGTGTGGGAAGAAGAGAATAAATATGGTATTTTAGGGAATCCTTCAGAGAGAGAAGACCTGAAAGCTAAAGAATAAGAAATGCCAGAAATTCTACCATTTTTAAATAATTATTATATGTTTAAAGGACATATGTGTACAGCAACTGAAATAGTATGTTTTATCCAACATTCATGTTTATAGTCATCTCAGCTAATAAATACATTGTTCAGAACTTACGTGTTTTTGTTTGCGGTTATTATCATGCTATACCATATCTCAAATTCAGAAAAAAAATGGATCGATGACTCAAAAGTTGTTTACTAAGGCACAAAGGTGACAAAAATAATCAACAAATTACTACAACCAAAAAAGTCATTTATACTACCCCAGCATCTTACGTGAATCTTTCTATGCAAGACAAGTGAATCTTCAAGTATAATCATTTCACGTAAATAAAGGAAGACAAAACAAAAGTACTCTACATAATAATAAATATCCAAAAATTCAATTTTATTGAATGAGTGATCAGTTAGTCTCAGTGCACTTCCCGTTGAAAGCACATCAAATAATGGTACAAAACCATAAAAGCTTTTACAATGTTTTCAAAAAAGTGCTGTGACCTCTCTGGCAAGCCACTTGAATTTTTCCAGAATAAAGAACAAATAATGGTTTCCAGTATAAAATAGATGAATTTGCTTGCCAGAGGCAGAGAAGAAAGTAAAACAACAGATACAACATTCAAAATCATATGCCTTATAGCACTAACAAGTATAAACCTACTATTACTGAGAAGTTTATAAGACTATCAGCGGAGTCCATTTAAGAGAGAGAATGTTGGAAAGAAAGCCAAAAGAGTTACAAAAAGCACACCAGCATATTTTTGCACATATAACAATGTATAATTTAAACAGCAATTGCTGTTAAGTTTGTGTGCTAACTAGTATTGTGCTTTATGGTTCTACAAATGTCACTAATAGGTAGAGTATGAATTAGGTCCTAGTATGTGTGAGATACGTATGAGAGAAAAGTACTAGGTGATGATTTGTTCTGGTTATCATTAAAGATCTGCATTGTCGAAGATGTGATATTTTGTATATAATGAATATTTTTCAAGCCAGATATAGACTGGCAAAGTCCATTTAGATCAATGCTGACAAATGTCAACTACGTGTGCAGCAACAGGATGTGTGGCTACACAAATAAAACTAATTGCACCCGCATATCAAGCAATACACAGCTTCATTCACAGAGACTGTTGGTAATGAGCACTTTATCTCCTGACGTAGGTTCAGTATTGAAAGAAACATGAAAGTTTGTGAACACAATTAAATGAACTCCCTAGGTTTATGATTTTGTAAGTCCCGTAAGGAAAAATAGATTGGGCAGGAACCATATGAAAGTTCAGCAGTTGTTGAAGGGAAAAACTATATCTATTTTGAACTAGGGAATAAGTTATAACCACTTTATAATGACACTGATACTACTCATAATGATTTCCAGTGGCATGCTCTACTTCGAATAACCTGGACTTAAATGTAAAAAATCACACATTTTAATGTTGAAAATAATTTGAAAAAACTACCAGGATTTCTCACAAAGATGGAATTGCTCTATTAACAGGTTGGTTGCTCAAAGTCTCATGCTTTCCCAACCTTTCATCAATTTTTTCACTCATTAAAGAAAATGATACCATATAATCAAGGTTTTGAAAAAATTGTGGTAAAAAACACACAAAACAAAATTTATCATCTCAACCATTTTATGTGTACAGTAGTGTTAACAATATTCATATCATTGTGCAACAGATTCCTAGAACTTTTTCATCTCGCAAAATTGAAATTCTATACCCATGAACACTCCCTATTTCCTCCTCCTCTCCCCTCTTGGCACCCATCATTCTACCTTACATTTTTAGGAGTTTGATTACTTTAGGTACCTCATACAAGCAGAATCATACTCTATTTGTCCCTTGGCGAGTGGCTTATTTCACTCGGAGTAACGTTCTCAAAGTTCATCTATGTTGTGGCATGTGACAGAATCTCCTTCTTTTTCAAGGCTGAATAATATGTTATTAGAACGTTTATCCATCCATCAATGGATATTTGGGTTGTTTACACCTCTTGGCTATTATGATTAATGCGACAAAGAACATGAGTATATAAATATCTGTTGAGATCCTGCTTTCAATTCTTTTGGATACATACCCAGAAATGAGAATGCTGGATCACAAGGTAATTACATTTTTAATTTGGGGGGAATTTCCCTATTATTTTCCATAAGGGCTGCACCATTTTATATTTCCACCAAAAGTATACAAGGGTTTCAGTTTCTTCACAACCATTTCAAGGCCTGCTACTTTCTGTTGACTTGATGTTTTGTTATTGTTTGACAGTCTTGATGGGTGTGAGGTAATAACTCATCATTTTATATTTTCCTACTGATTAGTGATGTTGAACATTTTTTTCTCGGCTTGTTGGCTATTTGTATGTATTCTTCAGATAAATGTCTGTTCAAATCCTTTGCTCACTTTTTAATTGGATTGTTTGTTGTTGTTGTTGAGCTGCTGTTCTTTATATATTCTGGATATTAGCGCTTTATCACATATATTATTTGCAAACTTTTTTTCTCACTTCGTAGGATGCCTGTTCAGTCTGCTGATTGTTTCTTTTGATGTGCATGGGTTTCTAAGTTTGATAAAGTTCCATTTGTCTATTTCTACTTTTGTTATGTGTGCTTTTGTTGTCATACCTGAGAAACAAATGTCAAACACAATGTAATAAAGCATTTCCCCTACATTTTCTTCTGAGGGTTTTATAGTTTCAGGTCTTACATTTAGGTCTTTAATCTATTTTGACTCAATTTTTGTATACAGGGTAAGGTAAGAGTTTTACTTTATTCTTTTGCATGGGTATATTCGTTTTCCCAGCACCATTTGTTGAGGAGTCTGACCCTTCCCCAGTGTGTGGTCTTGCCACCCCTCTCAAAGATCATTTCACCATATATGAAAGGTTCTTATTTTTAAATCACATTCAAATTCTTCCAAATGAAAATCTAATTTCTAGAGATAAATTCAACTAAAGAATAGATTAGAAATGTTTTTGCATTTATCTCCCAACTTCTACTTAAAGCGGGAAATGTTTATTAACAACACTGGAAGTGGCTTAAGTGAGGAATCTCTCTCAATTTCTGAACATGTCCATTCTGAGTACTCAACGCTATGTGACAGCTGCCAAATAATTATTTCCATGCTGCAAACTCATGATTGTGAGGATAGGGATAGGATCAATTTAATACAAATAAAGACTGACACTAGAAAACTGCTGAGTATAGTTCCTGATGTGTGCATTAAGCATCTATAACTGACCTTGATATCAATACTCTGGTGAAAAGCTAGGAAAACTCCCTCACTCCCTCACATCATCATTCTTTTATTCCCTACTCCATTTCACTCATTTTGCCCATCCCCCAATGATCATTATTCTTCATATACATGAATATTCTACTTATTTCCATATATCAGCCTATTATGCTCCACATATCTATTAAATAATTGTAAGACTGCATTTTGAAAAGGTCTGTCTTAAATCTATGACTGTACAACTGCTTTCAACTATTTTCAGTAGAAAATAAATATAAGCTGCACATGTAATGTTAACTGTTTTAGTAACCAAGTTAAAAAAGTAAGAGGTAACAGGTGTAAATCACTTAAATAAAATGCTTATTTTAAAATGCCCAAATATTATCATTTCAACATGAGATAAATATTTTTAAATATTTTAAAATGTTGAGACATTCTCCCTTTTTTTCCATACTAAGCCTTCAAAATCTGGTCCGTATTGAACAGTCACAGCACTTCTCATACTGAATCTCAGTTTGGAGTAGCTCCTGTGACTAGTGGCTGCTGTACTGGACTGCACAGTCCTGAAAACTTAACCTTAGAAATAAGATTGTCGAAAAACATAAAAGACTTTTACATATGGAGAATAAACAGAAGGGGTTGTGAGAATAAACTGGAGGGGTTGTGAAACGGGGGGGGGGGGATGGGGTAAATGGGTAAGAGGCATTAAGGGATCTACTCCTGAAATCATTATTGTACTATATGCCAACTAACTTGGATATAAACTTTAAAAATAGATTAAAAACAAAACTGTGCAGGTCCGCTTAGGCATGTATTTTTTTCAATACAGTACGGTGTTGTTTAAAAAAAAAAAAAGATTGTCTGGTCTTCACCTTCCATCTATTTACTCCTCCTAATATTTTTTCTGTCATTAAATCTAAACATAACCCCAAAGAGACCCTTTATTTGGATGCTACCCTTCTCCAAGTCCAACGATTTGTCAGGCCTGTATTAGGAAAGCACTCAATTAGTAAAGCTCTCCATTCCATGTGTTTCACTTGCCAGAACATTCTGCAATGTTGAATCAGATTAAACATTCATTTTCCTATTTCTTCTCCAGATCTTGGGCACTACTGAAGAAAGTATAAGCCATGTTGATTGGCACCATCTCACATGTATCACTTTCACCCTCAGCAGGTGTGAGTGGGTCTTCCACGCTCCACTATATATCGTCACTGTACTCATTCCTAGTGGGATTCATTTTGCACTCCTACAGCAGACAGTCCATATGTCAGTCCCTTTTCTAATGGCCCATGCTATATTCTTCCCCCAGCACCCAAAATCTTAGCAGACTGTCTAGCTCCTTATTTCAGAGGAAGTAGAGGTGACCAACCATGCACAACTGTCAGACACTTGCCTCTTCAAGTCACCTCCCTTGCACCTGATCTCTTCAACCCATCCCCTCCAAGATTTCTCAGTAATTTTGTGTTAAAAAACAAGAACACCAGATGATATCCAAGTTAAATATTGATGTGCTATATGCTACTTAAGGGAACTTTACATTATTGTTCCCTTTCTGGCACTAATTATGCGACTTTAAACAAATGCTCCTGTACCTCAATTTTCTCATCTTTAAAGTCAGGCTGGGTGAGGGGCACCTGGGTGACTCAGTTAAGCATTCGACTTTGGCTTAGGTCATGATCTCAGTTCATGAGTTCGAGCCCCACGTTGAGCTCTGTGCTGGCAGCTTGGAGCCTGGAACCTGTTTCAGATTCTGTCTCTCTCTTTCTCTGCCACACCCCTGCTCATGCTCTATCTCTGTCTCTCTCAAAAATAAATAAACATTAAATAAATAAATAAATAAACAAATAAATAAATAAAAATAAAGTCAGGGTGGGTAAATTCTCTTGTTGTTTCTTAAAGTTCCAGTGCTTTAAACTCTACACTTCCAGCATAATACAAAATAATCTTTGAAGTGGTGAACAGCTACAAAGGAGAGGAAAATGAGTCTATGTAGAACCAGGTGGCCTCTGTTCTTTTCTGGCTCCGCAATCTCACACAGACCTGAATCTTTTCAGGATTCTGTTTTTTTTAATCCCTAAAGTTGAGATCTTAGTAACCAATTCACAGAATTGCTCTGAAAAGTTAAAGGCACAACCCCAGGGTGGACAAGTCTGTCTCATAGGATAGTTTCTATGTCAGAGCAGGGACTCAACTTCCATTAATTTTGTTCCTGCAGGGGAAGAGGCATCGTGGTGGTGGTTGCCTGTCTGCACACAGAGCAAGTGTGCCCTTTTCCTATAAACTACATTTCCCAGGATCCCCTGATAACTGCCTTTCTAGCATGTTTGGCCACTCACAGGCACTGGCAGATGACTGAGGGGGGAAGGAGGGAAAAAAATAGAGAATTTCTCCTTCTTTCTCTATGTCTTCAGGCAGCATTTTACATGGTTCCTCGTCCCTGCCAGACATCCCCTATCTTTATGGTCCTGTGCCCTTGATCACAGAGATAGTTCTTAATTCTGGGTTCTGCTACCACCATCTTCTGTGCCCCTCTCCCCTTCTGAGGTTCATCCCTTTGACTAAAATAGTGAATTCGGCTTCTTGGATGGGCCCTGGCTGCCACTGCCACGATAGAGCCATCCGTCTTTGGAGAATAGGTGAGGATTTTAACACAGAATAAAGGAATGAGCCAGGTAACTTCCTAAGACCCCTAGTCGATTTCAATCATCAAATTCTTATACTTTGTTAAATACAAATATGCATTACTCTCATTTGACAGACTAATGCTTAATTTCAGAGTTGGTGCTGTGAAGGTTCTCAAAATTTGGGGATATAAAGTTTGTTGAGCCCAATGCACCACAGCTGGGCTTAATACCAAAGCCACAAGGTAGAAATCTTACGCATCAAGCTCCCCTGTGCCAGACCAACTGTATTTTATGATCCCAGGTCCGGTTTTCCCACAGCATGTCCTCCCACAGCTAATGGCTTCCACGATTTGAAACTCGTTCCCCATTTCTGCAGGCCTTGCTGCATTGGAATGTTGAGGTTTCTAATGCTAATCCTAACCACATTCTCCCCTCTGTGTGCTGCACTAGGATGGATCAAAGCAGATGCATATGTAAAAAATAAGATTTTTCGGGAAATAAAACTCAAGCTTTTCTCAAACTCAATGAAAATTCATTTCTTGTACATCACGTTATTTCTCGGAAATACTGTCTTGAACTAATAATGAGTTGTTTTGCCAAAAGTTCAAATCTCTTAGAAAAATCACATCAATGCTTTCCCCTGACCTCCTAACCTCTTTACCTCTGCTTCCCTGATGCAACATCGAACATTCCGTCATTATATCTATTTGCTTTTTCCTTGGCCAATAATTTGTCAAAGCTCCTACATAGCTGACAATTAGAAGGCTTTGTATATAGTTTCTCACCCGGAGATAGAATTAACAGTATCGTATCTCATTTTAATATCCCTTATGTAACAATCGTCACTGCACGTTTTCAGAATCCTGGCAAATATTTGTTGAATCAGGTACTTTTCTAAGCACTTTATGTATCTTAGTTCATCTAGTTTTCACAACCACCCTACAAAATAAGAAGCATTATTGTCTCCATTTTTTTAAAATTTTTTAATGTTTTATTTATTTTTGAGAAAGAGAGAGAGAGTGGGGGGGGGGGTCAGAGAGAGAGGGAGACAAAGAATCTGAAGCAGGCTCCAGGCTCTGAGCTAGGTGTCAGCACAGAGCCCGACGCACTCATGATCTGAGCTGAAGTCGGACGCCTAACCGACAGAGCCACCCAGGCGCCCCTGTCTCCATTTTTCTGGTAAGGAAACAGAAGCATTTAGAGATTGGCCGGTTTGAAAGGTATACAGCTAGCAGGTAATAAAACTGGGGTTTAAGCCCAAGAATTGTGTTGCCGCAATGTGCATTCTTAATCACTACCCAAATGGAGATCTAGGTTCTTTAGTAAATGTCTCTCTCCATAGTTGTAATGGTTTTTACCTAAAATTTTTTGATTTAAATTTTAAGTGATTTCAGACCTACAAAAAAGTGACAAAAATTATATAAATCATTTCTATATTCCCTTCACCCAGACTCCCATACAGCACAATTACCTAGATGAAGAAATTAATATTAATATGGTATAATTAGTTAATAGAGTACTAGTCTAAAAATGCTATTGAAATTTTGCCAACTGTGTCACTAACGGCCTTTTTCTGACCCAGGATCCAATCCAAGAGCAAACATTACATCTAGTCATCACGTCTCCTTGGACTCTTTCATCTGGAACAATTTTTCAATTTTTCTTTGTTTTCCATGATCTTGATACTTTTACCCCATTATTTTGTCAACTGTCCATTTAATTACCCAAAACATTCTTAAAGCTCAGGAAAACTGGGCTTTAATCAGTGACAAATGCTTTCAACACCACACGAAGACATAGCACAGATGTATGTCTAACGCCATATCTGATGGGACACAAGACCTGGCCTCTCAAGGAGAATCCATGGGTTGCATCTTTGTGGTGACTAGGATTGGCTGTCCTCTCCACCGCAGGCACTCTCCTGACCAGCGATCCTTTTTCAGAGCACTACTGGTTTGAAATGAATTAGAGACATGTTTTATTCTACTGGGTAATTTGTACGAATATGATCTCTCAAGCCTTTTCTGCCCTAAACCAATTATCTTGAGAGGTTTTTAAAGAAATTTAGTTTGTTTTCCTGTATATGTTCTTCCTGAACATTTCCAGATAATTGACTCCAGATGAATTCTTTGCATGGATAAAAGCCATAAATATACATTTCTATTATGATCTAGGTATGACAGTGTCTCCATGTTTTATAATCTAAATTAAATACAGTAATTTGCCATTTTTACATTATTACCTTTTTAATTCCTTGGATGGTCAAGGCAATAGAGCAGTTGATGTTATTTAGACTAATCCCTGTGTCAGCCATAATTATCACACTAGAATTTTTCACAGAAGACATTCTAAACACTGAATGCAACAATATAGGGATGAGGCAAAGATTCTTTTAAAGGTCATATAATTTATGTAATATAAAATAAACATGCTTAAAATTGGCGACTGCTGAAAAGTGAGGGCTTGTCATACAGTTCAATAAAAAATTTCACCACCTTGACTGCTCTCGGTTTATATTGTCCCTTCTTGGACTTGATCATGAAAATTATGATTCATTGATCCCTGAGTTTAACTCTATACTTTTCCATATTGATAAGCAAGCCGACATGAATACTTTGTAAGGCAACAACAATTCTCATGCTTATTGGCTTTAGGATCCCTGTATGCCACGTGTTTTTTTTTTAATTATGGAGAACTCCAAAGAGCTTTGTTGAATTGGGTTATATCCATTACTACTTACCATAACTGGAATTGAAACTGAGACTATTTTAAACTATTTATCAACTCACTTAAAATAATTGTTCTTCTTTGATCATCCAAGGATAAGCAATACCGTGAGTTCATAAAATCCTTAGGCAATCTGTGTCATACTTTCTTGTTTCCAAAAAACATCTTTTATCTCCACTTTTAGCACATGCCCTTGGAAAATGTAACATTTATTGGAGGAGATAACAGGTTAGGATCTGCAAAAAGACTTTCAAAAATAAAAGTAAGACTAACCTGACCAAGAAACTTTATAAGCTGCCTCCAAGTAGCCAAAGGATGGCAATGTTTTGGATTGTATCCTATTGCTCTGAAATTTGTCGCCAAGATTTCTTAAGTCATCTTCCTACTATATTTTCACTTATAAAAACCAAATCCTAAAAGCTTTGCTATCTCTCAGTTCAAAAACTGTTTCATATTGTAACTTCTTATGTATTTCTAAATTTTAAATTAATGTCATTTAGCTTTGAAATTCTTAACCTACAACATGACTACTTAATTGTCACAAGCAAAGCTTTTATCTTTATTAAAGTCCTTTAGAAAATAAAGAAAGGTGTATTTAAAATTTTATTTTTTATTATTTTTACTTTAGAGAGAGAAAAGAGCATGCATGAGTGGGAAGAGGGGCAAAGGGAGAGAGACGGGGGGGGGGGTGGAGAGAGAGAGAGAGAGAGAAATTGAATCCCAAGCTGGCTCCCTGCTCAGTGGAGCCCTAATATGGGACTTGATCCCATGACCCTGGGATCATGACCTCAGCTAAAATCAAGAATTGGTCACTCAACCAACTGAGCCACCCAGGCACCCCAAAAGAAAAACATATTTAAATCTCCAAGCCACAGAAAATAGATGAAATAATACTTTAATCACCACCACTAAAGCAGCAGGCCTGCAGACAGTTCTTAGTTCTGCATTAGTCTAGCTCCTGCCCCAACCATTTCTCATTAGAGGCTCTATGTAATAGTTGAGATAATTAAATAGGTTCCCAGAGCATAACACAATTCAATAGAAATAATCTGAACCAAAGCAGTGTTTTTAGTTGTAAAGTTACCAAATCTTATGAAATGTTTAGTAGTTATTTCTAGTATATGTCTTCTAGAAATCACCTTCTCTATCACCACCATGACCACCATTCCCAGACATTTTTAATAACAGACTGACATGGCAAGGTGTAGGCCTCTGCTTCTGTATCTGTCCTTATGATTACTGCCCCAAACAAACAAAGTTCATTGGGTGTATACTGGGCCATTTTCTTAAATTGAGAAGGATATTTAAAAATCAAGACAGTTTTACAGACTTTGGGGACTGCAATGAAAAATTCAAATGCTGAAAGTATTATCTCTATCTCTCCTGGTCCCTTTCTGGCTTCTTCTCTCCCTCTGTGTGTGTACGGTGAGTGCAGGCTCTCCTCACCTTGACTGCTCTCTGTTTTTCAGCTTTATTTTCCCAACACATTTCATCTTTGCTAGGAAACATGGCCACCAGCAGCTCTGATGTTTCATCCCTGAAACTCCAACAGCAGAGAGGAAGCCTGTCTAGTGTCTTGTATCCACCCTTTAGCTAAGAGGCACCTGGGTGGCTCAGTCAGTTAGGCCTCCAACTCTCGATTTCTGCTCAGGTCATAATCTTACAGTTCCTGAGTTTGAGCCCCACATCAGCACTGAGCTTGCTTGGGATTTCTCTCCCCCTCTCCCTGTGCCCTTCCCTGGCTTGCACTCTCTCTCTCTCAAAACAAATAAACAAACAAATAAACAAATAAACAAACATAAAAAAACAATCAAGCTAGCTAGAAGCTGAGAACTCCGATAGCATAGTGTGACCATCCCCTGGGACGTGAAGTGGAGGGAAGTTCAGCACATCCGCCACCCAAACTACTTGGTTGGAATCAAGGAGGAAAAGGGAATAAGGGAATGTGGTGCTTTTAAAAAGAAAAAAAAAAGATATCAACTATAGATGGCTTCTTTTATCTACTACAAATACTGACCTTGAAATTACCATGTGTGTTTTAGATTTAATTAATCACTTGATTCCATCAACTTTTTTTTCCTTAAAATAACTAATCTTTCCTTTAGTCCCCATTTCACAACCACTACCCTAGTACAGTGTTTGACCCATTCAGATGTCCCCAGACCAATAGACTGAATCCTCTTTATCTCGTCATTCAATTCCCTAAAGCCTGACTTTCCTGCATATCCTGCCCTCGTCCAAGAGGCCCCACCAATAGCTCTTCCTGATAAGTGTCCTTGTTCTTGCACTTCTCAGACCCTAGAATGCCTATCCCTTGCCTACTTCTGTTTTTAACCTTGAACCCTTCCTTTAGTTACATCTATCAGGTTCCAGTCCCTTACGAGGTTTTCCCACTTAATCAGCTCTTAGCTTCCCCATCCTCCTGGAAGCACATATAATCAAAGGTGTATTATATAAATCTTTAATGTTGCAATTCGTGCACATTAGACCAGCAGCCTGAGGAAAAGCACCATAGCTTTATATCTGCTGCTGTATCTGCCTAGCCTATAACTCTTCAGGCTCTTATTGATTCTGAGTTTACTCTCATCATACTTTTCATATTTGCCTTGTATATCATTGTTCACAGTTTTTATCCTACTATTTAAATGCAACATTCCCTAATCAGTGCAATCAATGCATTAGTAAACCTTGGATAGCTGGATATAATTCCAGTGCAAAACTTACTTACTTTACTACTTTTTAAATGACATTTGCATTATCTGGATTATATGTGGATTTGTCTTTCCAGAATGCATTACTAAGACTTCAACCCTCATTTACAAAGGAAGCAAATTAACGTGTAATAAAGGAGACCATTTGAGGAAGAAAGAACTGGAAATATGCAATAGTGGAATCTCATAGTATAGACCTGGATTTATTTCAGACCTAAGAATATGGAGGAAAATGAGATGATCACTAAATACAAAATTTATCCGTTGTAGGGGAAGGTAAGAGAGAACATGAAGGAACCAAAGAAGTAAAAAGGATTATAAAGCATCATCTGTGCTCCAGCCTCCATGATGTATCTGCTTTGAGCTTTATAACTTAATGGCTTTTCCTTCTTAGAGCAACCACCCCACCTCGAGCAGTTTATGGATACTACATTTAAAATAAAAGTTAGCATTTTTATGTGTTGCTTATATTTTACTTCAAATTAAGTAGTAGATATTGTGTAATAAAATTGTAGATATCGTGTAATAAATAAGATCCTTCCATGCTTTTCATCCACTGAAATAAAAGTTAAGCAGTCAGAGTAAATTAAACGACCTCAACTTTATGGTTTGAAACCTTAGTGTGTACAATTCTGATGACTGTTGCTGTTTGGTAACGAGCCTGGCAATGTCACACACTCACAATTTCCTGGTGTCTGTATGGTTTTCTCTGTGCCATTGGATGGGTATGCCCCAAATGCAATAGGATATGTGACTATGTTTCAGGTTGGACCCTCTAAAACTCAAAAAGGCACATCAGGTGTTCTTTCTCTTCCTCCTCAGCCACCACACTAACCCAACCTTACTGATACTCAGGGCAGGGCAAATAATCAACTTTGCTTCGCATTTTATAATTATCCCCTCTGCCATTTAGGAGACTAGGACAATATCTTGGCATGATGAGTTTGTAGAGTTCTTCTCTTTTCTGAAGCAGAAAGCAGATGACACTCTAGCTCTTGTGAAATTGTAACATGACATTATTTCGAGTCACAGCATCATTTAGATCACTTAAGTCTAGAACCTGTCCAGGATGTCCCTCCAATAACAATCACTGCTCTGTAGAGCAGTTTTTTAAGGGAAGGGGACATATTACATCCATTATTCAAATAGCTCTCATTGATGTGAATAAATTAGAAAAAGAAAAAAAGGAAATCTCATGAAGAGATCTTAACGAATGCAATCATCTGCTAGTTTAGGATGTTGTAGTCTATAAGGTGACAATAGATTTATGAAGTAGGTAGTCTACAGAGGTGATAGCGTGAAGAGACCCTTGGTATAACACTGTAAGGTGTCTTTAAAATAATTTTTTAAATGGAGGACAGTTCTTGCTGCACCCTGCTTCCAGTAGAAGGAAAAGTAGGAAAAAAAATGCCTGATACTGGTTGCTATGGCAGCAAGTGCAAAAAGTGAGTCTGAATTCTGTGTCAAGGTAATGAATTTAGCATCTACCGGAAAAGAAATGGATTTCCTGTCACACACTCTAAATCCACCACAGGAAATGAACACATTGTAGTAATTTTGGGATGTTTAAAACCCATTTAAGATGTGCAGAAGTGGTAGAAAGAGCGCCTCAGATTACCTCAAGGGGCTCAGTTTTCCCCATCAGCATACTTTCATCCATGGCTGTGATAGGGAGGAAGAAAGAATCTTCCATGTATTTAACAAGCCCCACAGTGATGATGGCATGGCCGAGACTTTTCCTCAACGTCTTGATGTTGCTCTGGACTGCTGGAAACTTCTTCTCAGAGAACATTCTTCCCTGAGGAAGGCATTTTACCCGTTCCTTGACTCTTGGCAATTCTCTAGTTCTTACTCCTGCCAATATACAAGGTCATTCTTTAGTGGACTTTCCTAGGCCTACTCCTAGGCTCCTCCACCCCCCACAAAACCAGTGTTGTACTATTTTGGTCACTCTGCTAAGTTAGCAACTGAATATGCAATTTCAAAATAATGATAACAGCAACAATAATATGTGTGTGAACATGAATTCTGTACCTTATTAAACTGAGAAAAGGCTCTCATAGGTAGAATGGTAACTACTAAACTAGAATTATACATTGTATGTAGCAATGATGTCACAATGACTTAATATGGGTGCTGCGACAGACTTAAATATCAGAAACTTATTACTAAAAGAATTAATTTTTTACTGATGGCCCCACCTGACATGAGTAGAGCAGCCCCTTTATTGTGTAGCTCTGCCATCTGGAGTACTTGACCTCCAAGGTTGACCCGGGAGAGAAAGAGAGAATGTTGAAGGGACAACCTTGGAGGTGACATCCATTACTTCTACCCATATCTCATTGGCCAGAAACCAGGCCTAAGACAACCGAACTGCACGAAAGCATAGAAAACATATGTGAACATGAGCAGTTTCTACAACTGCAATTTGCTAATAGAGACTTTGTTAGGCAGTATTTTCTATTTTGGAAATTGGAGTCACTGTTGTTATTGACTAAGGAATACACACCAGACTTGGGTAAAATGATGTGGTGGTTTCAAAATCTAATGACAAACAAATGACCTTTATTGGTAGCTGCATTGAGCTCCCTTATGCCAATCTTTATGATTTCTTTATGCCTCACCTATTTTTTTCTAAAATACAAGGGTGCAAGAAAAACTATCTCTAGACTTGATTAGAAAAAGTATTTCTGTATTAGACAGAATATTTCTGCAAAGAACAAGAGACATGGATAATGGTAATGATAGTCCTTCATTGCACTTTCAGACAAAATGAAAAACTCGCAATCCTAGGAGCCTCTGTCCTACCTTTCAACTACCCTTAGACTTAATCTTCAGAGAAGTCCACATAAAAGAGCCATTATCACAAAATATCTTCACATCACTTAGCAATTCAGTAACAGCACACCAACGTCCGTGAAATTGTAATAAAGTACCTTCGCACCACTTTTATTTCTATTACCTCTGAGAACAGCGCAGTTAGAATAAAGTAAAGCATACAGTCCAATACTTTGTTAATTGTTGATATTGCCTTATCAAATACTAAGACTAAAACAAAACAGAAAGCATGAGTGGTCTCAGTCCACTTAGATGGAAAGCAAAGAGACAGAATTCCCAAGTATAAACTTGGCTGAACCCATTTGGAAGCCCAACTTGCCTCTTGCTTTAGAAATTAATGGACTACAGATGTTACTATATTATAACAGCATATTGTACCCGGATCAGAGACTATGTCTGGTCCCAGTAGGACAGATGTTTTGTGCAGTCAGTGGAAAATTCAATCAAATAAGCTGTAATCACAAAAGTAATTAAAGTTCATTACTTACAGTAAATACTTTCAGAAAACTTCAATAGTTAAGGAAAAGCAACTTTATTTTTTTACCATCATATCAGACAAAAACTAAAAATGAAAGTATTTATCACTAGGACAAGGTGAACAATTCTCTTTCAGTCTAGAGATAAGTAAATATTTGCAAAGTAATAAAAGTTAAGTTAAAATATTCAGCAATGCTTCTTATAATAAATAGTTGACAAAATGATGTCTATAGAATATCATCAAATACAACTGAGAAAGATTTAAGCATGTAATAAATTTCAAAATAGTTGTATGATTTCAAAATTGTACTTTTGGGAATATTACATAAGAGGTTGAAACTATGATAGATCTTGCCAATTTCCTCCAAGTTCAATATCTGATCTTTTAGAATAGCTCTGAAGAGTGTTGGGAGAACTTTTTTTGTCCTCAAAAGTTCAATGAAGTGTCACCAATTATGCATATTATAGTAGTAAAACAATAGCATTTTTACCTAGTCCCTATTCTTAACATTGTGCCAAGAGCTTTACAACAATCCAATAAGATAGGTTTGTCATTTCCCCATTTGGCAGATGAAAATAATAACTTTAAAGAAATTAAGTAACATTCTAACATCACACCTAAGTGGAGATGTGGTAACAAACAAGATGGTTTTACTCCAGAGGTTACACTCAAGTACTCGATTCTATTGCCCCAGAAAGTCAGGATTCTTATTACCTAAATGCTTCTATTTCTGGGGTGCCTGGGTAGCTTAGTCAGTTAAGTGTCTGACTTGATTTCAACTCAGATCATGATCTTATGGTTCGTGAGTTTGAGCCCACATCATGCTCCACGCTGGATTCTCTCTCTCTCCTCTCTGCTCCTCCCTTGCTCATGTAAGTTCTCCTGCTCTTTCTCTCTCAAAAATAAATTAATAAGCTACACAGGCATACATACTATTCCCAATAGTTATTTGAGGCAGCCATCACGTGCGTAAAAGTCATAAAAGCCATCCATGAACATTTTAAAATCTTTTTTGAACACATTTACATTTTCACTCTGTAATGATCGTCATATCATTCTGTGGAGTGTCTTTTTTGATACTTCTACTTCAACAGGCAAAGAGAGCCCCTTTATTTTCCATGAATTTAAAAATTTTAGGTAGGTCTTTGCTTACTCTTGTGTTTCTTTTTAATTATTTTTATTAAGCTCCATTTTCTTCCCATCTTGTACTAATACAGAATTCATTATCCACTTTATCAAACTACTATTATTTTTCATATTATTCTTCATGATTTTACAGTTCCTTTGTCTCTTAACAGCAAATTGGAAGTACAAAAATTCTTTAACTCTGAGTAAGGCCAAGCTAATGTTTTTCATTTTGTTCTTCCATGGCAATGCATTTTAATTGTAATAACACACTGGGTTAGGAAATTCAAGAAAAAGGCAGTTATTTCCTAAAAATCTTTCCTGGGCTGTAATTAGTAATACATTAGTTTCCAGTCATTTTTCACTTTTTCTAAGCGTCTCATAATTACCAACATAAAAGTTTTAAAATTTCCAATAGTGTTATCCTGATTTTTTTAAATGTACTAATAGCAAGTTTTTTTTAGTAGAAATGCTTGTTTCTGATGATATTATTGACTGTTCTTTTAAATTTATTTCTGCACATGGTAACTTAGTTAACATTGAAGTATCTGCTTTCGATTATGTTTTGCTAGAAATAATTTCCCCACATTGGAGGTAATTTACAAATATGACAAGGGAAAAAAAACAAAGTGCAAGTTAAAAAAAATAGCCTGAAAAGTTAACCTCCAAAACCCTTAAGATATAAATGTTGGGTTAATCCACTGCTTCCTAAATTATGGGTCTTGGAACACTTGCTCCATAACACGAAATGAAATAGCTCTATTGTTTGGGAAATCAGTCATTAAACAACTTAAACAAGTTTCTATACCCCAGATCTCAGTTCTTAAATTTCATAGAAGTTTGTTATGAATTTCCAAGAGAAAAACATAATATAAAATATTTCCCACATTCCTTTGGCTTCAGAGCCCTTGTATTTATGGAATCCCTCTCAGTTCTAAAGTTCTATGGACCACACACTGGAAATGTAGCGGTAATTAACATGTTCCACCAACTGCAATCATAAACTAGAATGATTCCCACTTCCAAAATGTCTAGCACTGTATATTTTAGGTACCATTATTATACAAGGATTTATTCCAATTGGAAGGATCTTGGAGATGGTCAATATAGAAGGGACACTGTGGAGGGAAGGTGGAGCAGTGTGACAGGCAGCATGTACTATTTTGTACTGATATGATCTCAAAACTTAGTTACTTGACTTTATTAGCATTTCTCCTGTGTTCAGATTTTCATTCTAATGTATTTGAAATCACCAAGATGTTTTTTATTCACTATCAACATTTAGCTACTTTCATTTTCCTGTAATGTATATTAACACAGACATGAAAAGTATGTAAAAAGTTTGTCCTTTCCATTCAAAGTATTTAAATTGTTAAAGCACAATGTTAGCAGTATCTGTAACAGAAAAAACAAAACAAAACAAAATACAAAAAACAAAACTGTGGCTCTTTTTAAATAGAGTCAATGTCCTACTAGCACCTTGATTTTTTTTTCTATCAAAACTTATTATATTTCCTAAGATTCTTTTAAAATCTACTGGGAAACTGAGGACCTATAAAAATACATCTTTCTCAAATATATGTATCAAATTGTTGAATGTCTATGGAATTTGTTTACACTAAGTGCCAAGCAATTAAAACGTGAATGAATGTTCCTCTGTTGGTGACAGAATGAAGGAAAGTAACAAACACAAATTATTAAAGGTTTGTAACTTTTAAATGCTGATACCACTAGCACTTTCTCTTATATAATATTGAAAATGCTGCAGGGTAAATGCCTTTTTTTGTCTAGGAAGGTCTCAGCTTTAACAAATACCATCAGTTCCTAAACTTTGATATGCCATCTTTTAAAATATTGTGGGGCGCCTGGGTGGCTCAGTCGGTTAAGCGTCCAGCTTCAGCTCAGGTCATGATCTCATGGTTCATGAGTTTGAGCCCCACTTTGGGCTCTGTGCTGACAGCTAGCTCAGAGCCTGGAGCCTGCTTCGGATTCTGTGTCTCCCTCTCTCTCTGACCCTCCCCTGCTCACATTGTCTCTCTCTGCCTCTCAAAAACTAAATTAAAAAATACATATATTGTTTTGGTTGAAAGGAGAGAGATATATCCAGATTTAAGGTGGGGTTTGAGCAGCTTCCGAGCTGGGCCAGTACTCAAAATTTGACCTCATCGCTCATCTCTTTACTTCATAAACAGCACCATGCCCTTTGATATTAGAAAAGATGCTGTCTTGAAGCAAATATTATTATAGAGATAAATACCCTATAGTAGAAATAATGCCAAATGATAGGAGTCAACTAAGAACAAGGTCTTTTGCTTAGGTGAGATGAGAGAGCAGAGGGGACAGAGGAAAATGATTCATATGGAAAACAGGTTTATCTTCTTTAAAAATAGCTTCCCGATGAACACTGAATTTTTCACCTGCAGAACCCGTAATGGCAGATAAGAATACAGAAAAGACCCTGGAGACACAGGTGATGAGGATCAAGAAGGGTTCCATTTTTCACTTTGTCTAGCATTATTTTGCATATTTGAACAATACTCTTTTTAAATAAAGCAATTTTTAAGTTTGAGGAGTTAACATATCAACCCAGGAAACAGAAAGTAAAGCAGAAATACGACCACAGAACGTCCCATTCGGGTGGCCCACCCAGAGGTGAGTTAATTCAGAAGCCAAGACTTGACGAATGAGGGCAGAAGAAGACCCAACCATCGCTCTTCCCCAAACAAAGATTTGAAGGAAGATCTCTTTTTTTGCCTAAATTTAGTGGAAATTTCACAAGGGCATGAATGGTGAATGAAATAAAATAGGAAAACAAAAATGCATGATCAGTTTTCTCGGGAATGGAAAACCCAAGGAAAACACCTCTGAGTTAAGGCGTCAGCATTGAACATAACGTGAAAACAGAAAATCTCTGTTAACACAACATCAAAGCATTCATATAGTTGATGGGCCTCAAAGAGTAAGTAATGTGGTGAACAGTTTTAAAGAAAATGCTATACTCCTTAAATTACTAAAGTATTATCAGCAGAACACATAAAAATGTGATCAAATGGGACATCTGGGTCTCTCAGTCGGTTGAGCATCCGACTTTAGCTCAGGTCATGATCTCACACCTTGTGAGTTTGAGCCCCGCGTCGGGCTCTGTGCTGACAGCTCAGAGCCTGGAGCCTGCTTCCGATTTTGTGTCCCTCTCTTGCTCTGCTCCTCACCCACTCATGCTCTGTCTCTCTCTCTCTTAAGAATAAATAAAACATTAAAAAAGAGAGAGAAAATGAGATCAATTACTCCTTTTTGAAATGTACATCTTAAACCGCCAAACTTTTATTACTATTGGTTTTCTCAAGGTTTGAATGGTGTTCAAAGATAAAAATTAATATTTTTTTCTTAATTTGGATATATTATATATATATACATATGTGTATATGTATATATGTATATATATATGGAAAACAATAAAACAACCATCACCCATGGAACCACCACTCATAACTGAGTCTGCCACATGTGACACAAAATTTTTCTTCACTGAAGAAAACAAAATATTATAATTAAAGTAATATTTCCCCAGTTTTATTCCTTACCCCACCTCTTCCCCCCTAACCATTAACCAGAATATCCAGACATTTAAAAAAGTAATCATGCTACACACATATATGTATCCATATATAATTTTGTCACTTTTAAATTTTACTTGGAGGACATCATTCCTAAATCACTTTGTGCAAGTTGGACTCTTATTCAATATTATTTTTCATCTTATCTGTTTTGGTACATAAATCTAGTTTATTCATTTTAACTGCAGTAAAATATTCAAATTTTATTTTTGATTTACTTCTTAAAGAATTCATTTTAAACGAGTTCTCACATAATGGTTTTTTATGTCTCCTTGTTTTCCTTCCTTCCTGGCCTTTGATCCCAAGGTACACAGACACACCACATACTCACTCACTCAGTTTTTATTTCAGTCCTCTCAAACCCCAAATGCTGTTGGTGACTGTTCTGGAATCAGCCTCCCCTGGCTCTAAGTATACAACAGCCTGAAACACAGAGTATGGCCAGGAAATACCTGAACTTTTTCCAGTTTTGTCAATCACTGGATGCAGTAATTACACGTTAACTCAGAAACTTTCTGCAACTGGGTGTAGGCAAATGAAAACTTGGGGACTGTGTTTGGAATGTCCTGTTAGTTTTCCCAAAGGGTTAACAGTTAAAATGGCATGTTAGCAACAAAAACTAACAGATAGGGTGTATGAATCACTGACTTAACAGGGTGTTTCCATTAATAATGGTTTTCAGCTGTACAATTTGGAAAGGAAAGTGAAAAGAAAGGTGGTGCTCATCAGCTCCCACAGATAACTGACCTCTCTCATAAAGCTTTGCTGTTGGACTTGACATTGTTTTGGATGAAAAAATGCTGCACTTTCCCTGTCCCTAGTTACCATTACTTCCATTTCTGGATTTAATTAGTATTACATTCTTTTCCTTCATACACACACACATACACACACACACACACTCACAACGTGTACCTTCAAAGTCAAACAACAAAGCTGAATATTCAAAATAATTTATATTTTTATGAATAAGATTTTATTTATTCCACATTTTGTGACAAATCTGTTACTTTCACCTATTCATGCTTCAGTACCAAATGTCAATCAATTAAAATAATCAAGTGGCTGGGAAAAGAGCAGCTCAAGCTAATTTTCATCCCCTCCCCTAACAAATAAAATGATTTACTTTTTAATTACCCACAGGCTAATGATTCTATTTATGGAACTTCATATATCAGACTGATTTTACATTGCACAATTTATGTGAGCAAAACTGTCCCATAGACACCATAAAATAAAATAAACAATAACAAAAAGCAAAAAAGGAACCTTGTTCTCAGGGAGTTTACATTCTAATAAGTGAAATGATGCAGGCAGAAATGAAAGTAGCATGGACCGTAAACATACTTTAGTAGAGAAGAAGAAAGAGTTCTATCAACTATACCCATCAGGACTAGAAGCATCCGGACACAAGATAGGATAGGAGACTCAGAATTCTAAGACTTCAGTCACTGCCCTGGCCCCACTCTTACAGACGAGCAGCAAACCTGCCACAGGGAACACCTGTTCATTTGCTGTACAGACTTGAGAACATCTGCTTCTCAGACTCGGGGTGCCTATCCCACAAAAGGGGATAGGAGATAATTCATAAAATTCTTGTGATGGTCAAAGAAAATAATGTGCATGAAAGCCTATTATAGTAAGTTTTAAGGTACTAGAAATATATTGTGTATTCTCTGAGGAATTTAAAAACACGAGTCCCAGAATTATTAAAGCTTGTGCATCACAATATGAAGGTAACTGTCCTACAAATAGCCTATGGTTGGGAATTAAAAAAAAGAAACCACACAGCTCACTGGTATCCTCTTTCAGTGGCTGCAACCACTCCCCAGCCCACCTTCCCATGCTCCCCTAGTGGTTATGAGGCAGCTGACCTTGCAAATTTGCAACTTCCCTTTCCATGGGTAAGTAGAACTTTTCCAGGGGAATGCGAAGCACAGACTATCTTCATGTTTATAATTTGACCCTAAATTCAAACCATTCAGTGTCTCCTCTATAGACCCCAGCACCATGGCCTTAGAAAGGAAGATTTAACAACTGGCTTTTGCAAAGCTGTGGTGTCATCTGTGATTTTAAATCCTCATTGTAGGCCAAACTTCTCACTAGGAATAATGGTATATGTTACCTGCAATTTCCGTGTTCTGTGGTAGCCTAAGAAAAAATATCCAGATCTGGAAATGAAACACAGTACTATAATGACAGTGATCAAGATGTAATGAGAAACTTGTTCACACATTTTAAACATCCGAGATAACATGTATTGTCCATAAATAGGAACATTCTGAGCATTATGGTTTGACCAAACTTTCTATACAAGTCCTCAAAACAGGCATTGCGTGAATGCAATACATCAGTGGACCGGACTTCATGTGTTAGTCTTTTCATGACCTTCTACTCTGTAACACTCGGTAATGGTATAAAAAAGCAGAAATGTGACAAAACCTAAAAGGGAGATGGCAAGGATTATCTGAGAAAGGAAAGGAAGGGAAGGAAGATGGGATGACCCTGAATAGAGCAGGTAAAACCGTTTAACAGAAAGAAAGAAAGAAAGAAAGAGAGAGAGAGAGAGAGAGAGAGAGAGAGAGAGAGAGAAAGAAAGAAAGAAAGAAAGGAAGGAAGGAAGGAAGGAAGGAAGGAAGGAAGGAAGGAAGGAAGGAAAGGATAATATTTGGTGATTGATCCATCTTGGCATATTTGAGAGAGACTATTTTATTAGGACATTTTACTATTGATAGACTTTTCATTTAAATGGAAATTGTGTGCATATTAGTGGTAACGCTCCAATATAAATCACCCTGGTACCAGCTACATACAATTCTGCTCATATAGGCCAACAGAATGCTGCAATTTCAGCAAAAATTAAAAATCAGTATGACTCATGTACTATGTCACTCATTTATTATCAATCCAACTATTTAGAACTTTTTCAATCTTTGGCTTAAATCGCTTCTTCCTCATATATAGCATACATCTAATCCATTTATCACTATGACATTTTACACAGTGCTCAACCCACAGTCTGTTCCCTTCTCCTGGTGCTCATAACTTTCAGTGGTATCTGCCTAAACTGGTATGGTTGTGGTGTCATAAAACAAAATAGGGTAGATAAGAAGTGATTATGAAGAACAGGGGTGATTTTAAAAATAGAAGAGTTCTCATGTAGGTAGTTTTAAAATAGTAAACAGGATTCCTAATGATAAATAAGTTATTTTTCTGAAAGTATTTTTTTTCTTTCACTTATCACCTAGCCCACATTTTTCTTCCTTCTTTCTTTCTCAACTCTCCTTTCCTTTCAGGTGACCCTTTTTTCCTTTCTTTCTCTATATTTTTTCCTTTTTCCCTCAACACTGGAGACTACTACTTTAAGATTGTTTTCTCTCTTCTTTTTCATAGGATCTTTCATGGGAAAACTATTTGTGGGTGAACCCCAGCTTGTTTAGATGTAAGCAAAAGAATACAGTCCTAGATTCTCACCACAAGCCACATCTAAAAGTGAATCACTCTCAAGCAGATGGAGTTTCCCAGAGGAACAATGTACTATTTGGGGTTGTCATTCCTAACCAGAGTCAGCCACAAATGAATCATAAACATGACCAACAATATGTCTTTTAAGTGAAGATACAATAATTATCAACTACTGGAAAAGATCTTTGAAGTCCAAGTCTCAAGAAATAAATTTTAAATGCATAAATTATATTGGTAGTTGTAGTATGGATCCTTATTATAAAGTCAGCTTCCAGAAAAGACAAAGGGCTGTCTTTAATTTAGTTTAAACTTAATGTGCTAGGTACAAAAGAAAGAATTACTTTAATTAAACAATTGGAGAAAAATTAAACAGTTATTAATCTGGATAAAAGGTGTGTGTGTGTGTGTGTGTGTCTGTGTGTCTACACAGACACACACACACACATGTATTCAGCTTCTCTAAAAGTCTGAAATTACCTACAAATTTAAAAGTATATTAAAAAAAGCACAGGCCAAGATCAGCACTCCAAATTACCAACCATCCCACTTTGCCCAGGAATAAGAGGTACCCTTGGGTGTAAACTTGAATCACTGTAACCAGGAATGTTTCCGGCAAACCAGGGCAAGTGGGTCACCTTACCCCACAAGTACAGGATGAGAATTTACATTGGACATGAAATAGAGGGGTTTCCTTGCTGTTTGGTTTGAATGCTAAGAATTCTTTATGCATTTACCGAAGTATATAATCAGCGTAAGAGAACAGGACTATTAGGATGAGAAAGAAGACATGAATTGCACTGTGAAGAGTGTTTGGCACGCTGGAGTAGTAACTTGTTAGGGGAAATTATGGAAATTGATATTTACTGCGCACCCTCTTTTAAAAGAATGACATTTAGCTTATAAATGTGTAAGTTCAATCATCAGAAAATACAATCAATATGCAAAATTCTGTATTTGCATATAAAGAGATTGCCTCTTTATGTGAAAGATTAAAAGAAACCAATTTCCCTCATGCTGCTGTTTAGTATCTAATGAGGGATTTCAACCTATTTCAACTGAGATTAGTCTTTAGCATCCCATCCAAGGCAAAGTATCAGAGCTGGCACCCATGATACACTGATTCTAAAGGGAAAACAAATGAATAACATAATTGTATTTTCAAAACACTTTAAACAGCTTTGATGCTTACAAAGTCAGTTCACTTTTTGCCCAAAAAATAATGCCAATTTTTCTTTGATCTTAAAAAAATGCATATTTAGGATGGTCTGGGTAGGTTAAGCATCCAACTTTGGCTCAGGTCATGATCTCATGGATCATGGGTTTGAGCTCCATATCAGGCTCTGTGCTGACAACTCAGAGATTCTGTGTCTCTCTCTCTGCCCCTCAGATACTCATCCTCTGTCTCTGTCTCTGTCTCTCTCTCTATTTCTCTCTCTCTCTCTCAAAAATAAATAAACATTAAAAAAATTTTAATGCATGTTTAAAGAAATGTTCTCGGATTAGCATATATTTCAGTTGAGAAAAATTTTGAAAACTAGAGGCCAGAATCTCATCATATTACTAGCATAAGTTCAACATAAACCCATCTATAAATATGTGTTATGTTAAATGTAAAAGAGAAATTCTGAAAGATTTTTCTGCTAGCATGTCTCAAGTACCTGCCTTGAAAATCTTCTGCAAAAGAAGCTGGTAAATAAGCTGTTGAATTTCACAAATACATTCACATAGATAGTTTTTCCCTGTCAATGTACAAACTATCCCTCTCAGACTTTGGGACAAAATTTAAGGAATAGCACCCTTTATTTCTCAAACTGTAGTTTTATGTTTGGAGATGCAACGTTGACTAGTGGAAAGTAATTCGGATTTGGAATCCTAAGATTTTTTCTGAATCCTTGGTCTTACTGATGATTATCTTAAGATGAAGCAGGTCCTTTGAGCCTCTGAGCCTGCTTATAAACCTGTAAGATCATACAATAAGACTTGATCCAGTCACCTCACAGAGGATCTTTTGAGCATCCACTGTAAAATATAAGATAATAATTTGTAAACTTTGGTTTTGATCCTATTAGATAGTTGATATATCACCCAAATGCTGTACTGCTGGTGTTTTATAACAATTTCCACTCTTTACAGTCTTCTCATTTCATTTGTCTTAGCTGCAGGATAACTGTGTCTAATAACAAAGACTACATTGTGTGACCAATTCATGTATGTAGCTGTAAGGGGCATACTATGACTCTCTCTTCTTAGTGAGGAGGACAGTCACTATTTAGCAACAAAGAATGACTTGGAGACCTTCAGCAGCAAGTTCCTGGCTTTATTAGGGCAAGTCCTGCCAACACAATCTTCTATCAGGGTAGATCTGGCTCTACTGATAGCAGCTCCAAGGTGGCTGCTCTTGTAGGATCAACTCTTAGTCTAGACTAAGACTTCTGCTAATTCCCATTGTTTGTTCCCCAGAGTACTCAATCCCTGCCCTGAAGGGTGACTCTGATCAGCTCTCCAAAGGAGCTCCATGTTTCTTGGCAATTCCTACTTTAGTGTCACCATCTTGTAGAATCTGTTCAACAAATGTTTATTATATTCCTGCAATTTGTCCAATACTGTATTTGATGCTAGGGATAAATATATGAAAAATAATATGGCTGTCCTTTGAGAAAATAGTACAAGCTAGTATTAGCCTCAAATGCATAAATAGAAGAATGTGGTTCAATGTTGTGCAGTGGCTTGACCCACATTCAGAGGAGCATTGGAATACAGATACCTAGAGCACCTAAACTTTAACGGGTGATTCATGGCTTGATCCTCTCTGAGCATTCCAAGCTCATGAAGATTTCTAAACCTGGGATCCATAGATACTGTGTCTGGTATCAGGAGAGTTCTGAGAGAATTTTGTGTATATGCATTCTTTCATTTCAGAGATAACCTCAATTATTTAAACCAAGAGTCAGCACTTTTCTGTAAAGGACTGGATGGTAAATGTTTCAGGCTTTTTGGGCCATACAATATCTATCACAGCTACTTGACTCTACCATTATAACAGGAAAGCGGCCACAGGCAATAACAACAAAAAAAAATGTACACATGACAATGTTACAATAAAACTTTATTTAAAAACTGGAGGGTGGAGTGGAGATTAGGCCAGTAGACCAAAGTTTGATGACCTCTTATCTAAGTGAACATTTTACAACAGAATACTGTTATGAAACTTCACTGGTGTTTAGATTGTGTTTAGGAAAAGGAAGGAACCAAATAGCATCAAGGTACAGTGTAGGAGTATAACTTTATAAGTGATTCAAAAAGAGTAAGGTAGTGGGATAGGAAGTTGATTACATAGAACATGGGCTTAGAGTCATGCCAAACTAGAAAGCTCCTGTGCAGTCTCACATTTGTATTGCTTTGTGGAGATATTACCACTATGCATGGCAACTTTCCATTGTTTTCCATTAGGAAATATATAAATACAGTGTAAAGGGCTTTTTTCTTTACCAGTATTTTTGGGGGGGCATCATTTTGGGGAATATATGTTTATATTGATTTTCCCAACAATATAGTTGTGTGGTAGTTAAAAGTAAGTTTACTGTCAACAACTATCATCATTATCATCAAAGTAATAAAAAACGAAGAAAGTTTTATTACAGAGGTGCGATTGATTAATCATTGGCTGTGTGACTGGATTCATTCTCTAACCTTCCTTTCCTCCACTGGTATTGAGCTGGACCAAATTTCCAACCTTCTAATCAGGTGGTTGTTCTTTTCCTGTGAGCAGCTGCCTTCCTCAAGCTATCTAGGAGCCCACCTTGACTAGCCTCCGTAGCATAATGAAGACATTCCTATCACTTGGGAAATTCCAAGGATTTTTCTGTGCCAGGAAATGAGGACAAAGACCATATATATTGTTTATCATACCAGAAAACCTTTAGAAAATGTAAAGAATGCCAGTGAAAGTAGAGCTTAGGGAACAAGGGAGAATGGTGTGAAGCAGTAGTTGCCAAACTTTGCTGCACACTAGAATCATGTGGGTATCTTTAAAAAATAATGATGTCTGACTGCTACCTTCAGATATTCTAATGTAAACAGCAAAGTGTAAAACCAAGGCATGATGATTTCTTTCTTTTTTTTTTTCCCTTGAAGCATACCATGTGAATCTAATATAGAAAATGTTTGGAAACCACTGATAAAAAGTAAGATTGAAAGACAGACAAGGACTAAATCAGAAACCTTTTAGGACAGCATAAAGTTTTCTTCTAAGTACAATGGAAAACCACTGGAAGTCTTAAGTAGGGAGTCATAAAACTCAATTTATTTTTATAATAGCTATATGATACACCATGAAACACAGTGAAATACACAAATAAGTATGGGACAATGACGACCAATTAAAAGGGATTCTAATGTTAAAGGGGTAGGTTAGGTTCTAACAGGCTACCTGGAGGTCAGCAAGGAAGAAGTCATGCTAGCTAGGCAAGGTCAGAGGCCTGTCCTAGTAAAACTCCACAAGAAGCTCAGTCAAACCAGACAGGCCCAAATTGATGGACACCATGACGGGAAAACCCCTGACTAAATTAGAAAGAAAAAGCTCTAAGCCCTGCTTATCACTCCAAGTAATGAGTATTCTACCCTCTAGTTAACAATTGCAGATAAAAGAGAGAAACTCAAATCCCAGGGATGCAGCTCTCTCCCTCTCTTGAACTACCCTACTCTCTTAGCTTGAATGTGTACTTTTTTCTTTCATATATTTTTCTGCTTATATTATTCACCTGCTATGCTACATGTGTGGTCTTAAATTCTTTCAACTCTCATGATAAGATCAAGAATCTTCAGTGACTCTTCCCAGTCTGGGCCCCAGGACCCAGGTCTTCCCAGTACAGCCGGTGACACTAAGAGGATAAATCAGAAGATTTGATTTATATTTTTTAATGTTTAGTTATTTATTTTGAGAGAGAGAGAGAGAGAGAGAATGAGAGAGAGAGACAGAGAGAGAGAGATAGAATCCCAAGCAGACTCCATGCTGAGCTCAAGATGGGGCTGGAACTCCTGAACTGTGAAATCATGACCTGAGATGAAATCAAGAGTCAGATGCGTAACTGTCTATGCCACCCAGATGTCCTGACTTGATTTATATTTCTTGAATCTTGGATGACAGAAGACTAGTGCCTGCCTCAGAGCTGAGGAATTTAAAACCTGGAATTGGGTAAAGTGGATGATGGTAGCCAAGAAGATGGCTTCAATGTGGGATATAATCTTTTCTAGCGACAAATCAAATATGTGTTTTCCCTCTGAACTAAGAAGAAATGACCTTGTGTCAGAACTCAGTCAGACAAAGTGACTTTGTCCAGGAAGTGTGGTAGACACCTGAGTACATATGGACAGCCAAAGAGTTGAAAATAGTCAGTGGAAAAATGTCAAAGAATTACCAGTGAGCAATCTGCAATAATAGGAGCTCTTCAAAACAACTTACACAGCCCGCAATAGAAGAAAGAATCCCTTGTAAAACACTAACCAAGCCAGAAAGTGTTTCACCAGCTCACAACAGTCCCAGGAAAAAAAGGCCTTTATTGCCCCTTATTTCCCTTCTCTTCTCCAGTCCATCTTGGAGGAGTAATGGCATCTATAGCTTGATTTTATGACCAGTAGGGGTAGAGGAGCAAGGGCAGAAACATGAGACAATAAAATAGAAAAGAAGTCTTCCACATCTCCTATTCCTGGCAGGGGGAAGCAGAGAGAGAGGTAGGGTCCCCAGCAGTAGAACTCATCAATACCATTCTATTTCCTTTTTCTGATTACGAAAGGTCCATCTTCCAGCCCCTTTCAATTACATGGGTCACGTGACTATGTGCGACTGAAAAAAATGGGTCTGGAAATGCCATGTGTCACTTTCAAATGGTAGCAGTGAGAAGACTCTGTGTGACTCACGGCAGTAGAGAGGTGCCATGTCACCATGGCAACATCCCAAGACAGATGGCTTTGGTTGCTGACTTACTTCAAGGAGGAGTTACTGCTTTGGTCTGGAGAAGACTTAAGGTAAATAAACAAATAAATGAAAACAAACAAACAAACAAAAACCAAAACTATTTGGGGTTTGTTACCACAGTATAACCTGATCTGTCCCAGTTAATATAAGGATGGAAGAGTTAACTTAGAATAATATTTGGGGTTTCTATTACTACTTGGGACCGAACATACTAATTATTGGTCTAAAACAGTTTTAGGGGTCAAAGAGTTCTAAAGGGCTTTTATTATCTAAGAGCTTCTTTGAGATTTCATCCAAGGGCAGGGAAAAAACTAGCACACAGAGATTTGCAGAGCAGCTGGGAGAAAAAATTATATTGCTTTATTAGTATGCATCTATAATGCTGATTATGGAAGGTTTCTGAAAATTCACACTAACCTAGGTCAACCTATTTAAGAGATCACTCCATATAACAAGGGAAATAATAGTGTATAAATTTTTAAAAATAGGTTTACTTCCTCTGAGCTTCAGGTATGGATAAGGTTAATTCACAAAGGAATGGAAAGAACTACCATCCCCCAGGAGTTAAGAATTTACATTTCTGGAAGATTTTTTATAGCTTGAATAGACTCTCATGCCATCCACTAATTAAAGAGACGATTTCCATTGCCTTAGATTACTGTTGGTCATCTCTGCCATTGCAGTTAGGATAGAGTGCCTCAAGTATGCAATTTGAATATCCATATGCATTGTTTAATTGTGGTAGATTGCAAAAATGGCCACAATGCTCAGCTCTTGTTCTGCTCTGCCCCTTCAATCTGGTCTAGACTTCTGAGTTGGTTTGGACAACAGTCTGAGGTGGAAGAAACAGAGTTCAAGTCCTAAGCCTGGGCCTCGTCTGGCTCCTTGGAACCCTGGTGTTGCCATATAAATAAGTCTAGGCTAGCCTGCCAGAGGGTAGGAGACATGCAACTCAATCACTTTTGTTGTCCCAGCTGGTGACCAGCCACCCTCCAGAGAGACATCTGCCAACCAGACATTTAGGTGACTGCCAACACATGTGGAATCCCAACTATGACCAGACAAACTAGAAGAATAGAATAACTCCCCAGCTGAGACCTTTATGAAGACCCACAAGATTATGAACAGAATAAATGGAGGTTTTCATTCACTAATTTTTGGATGATTGGTTAAATTATAAAAGTGGCTGAAAAAATAAGGATGAAATAAGTATCATTTGTTAGAAGCTCTGCTAATCATATTACAAATGGTGACTGAAAGGAAAGGCTTATTATAATGGAACAAATGCCAGGTGTCATAAAGCTACATTCAGGCCGAGAGGGTTAGGTTTTATAGCTGTGCATTTTTAGGTCTTCTCTTAGTCAGCCTGGGCGGTCATAACAAAATTTTACAGACTGAGTGGCTTAAACAACAGAAGCTTTTTTTTTCTCACAGTTCTGGAGGCTGGGAAATCTAGAGTCAAGGTGCCAGCTGATTGGATCCTAGTGAGAAGTTTTCCTAGCTTGCAAAGGATCCCCTTTCCATTGAGTCCTCACATGATGGTGTCTCCTTTTCTTATGAGGGCACGAGCTCCATAGGATGAGGGCCCCACCTTTATGATCTCATGTAAGGTCATCTCTGTCACATATATGTTTGTATATCTATGCATCTGCTCCTGGGCTCTCCATTTTATGTCAGTCTATCTCTGTACCTGCACCGCATTACATTAATTATCATAGCTCTGTGAAAAGTCTTAATAAGTTAATAAGTCTTAACTTTGATCACCTCTTCATGGGCCATGTCTCCAGATACAGTCACATTGGGGGTTAGGGCTTCATTACATGAATTTTGGGGAAACGGAAACATTCAGTCCATAAGAGCTTGAAAAACACTTATTATTGAAATTCCTAGAGTAAACATCACTTTGTTATTGTAAGATTGAAACTCATTTGTCCTTAACCCCACTTTCGCTGTTAAATGATTGTTTTTGATAACGCACAATTTCATAGGAATAGAACTGCTACATTTTAAACAACATATTATACAAATAATTCTCTCTAAAGTTTTAGCTATAGAATCCAATATTTTATGAAGAAAAAGCTTACATTCAAAGAAAAAAATTGGGATTTAGTAGATTTTGGAAGTAAAAGTAATCTTCAAATTTTGATAAAGCAAAATAGAAAATTAATTCTCAAGGTGCACAGACACATCTTATTTGGCATTTTTATTTCCCTTCTCAGATATTTTTATTTTTATATTTTAGAAATAAATTGTCAACTTGTAGTATTATTTGAATAACAAAATACAGTTTTATTAAGTAAATGGCAAAGAATGTTTAAAGTCTATTAGGCATTCCTACACGAAAAGTTAACTACAATGCATATAAAGAGGCTTTTATGCAAATTTTGTATTTCTCGCTGTGTAATGCTGAGGAAATATTGCTGTTATCCTGTTTTACATTTGAAGTGCTTTATACTTCCTTAATGAAAGAATGCTTTAAAATACACATATTAAAACATAAAAGTTACACATTAAAGCATAAAAGAGTGACACACTCAGTTTTATGAATATTACTGGTGGACTATTATTATGTTTTTTCATATTTTATACTCCAACTGAGGCCAACAGATATAGGTCATTTGCTACCCTGACATCATGAAGATATTTTCCTGTGTTGATAATTTTGTCTTTCCCACTTAGATCTTTAATCAACCCAGACTTGATTTCATGTCTGTTGCAGAATAGTATTTTCATTTGTTGTTCACATGGATACATTTGGTCTGAACAGTATTTTGGAAAGAGATCGTTCATCGTCCACTAACGTTCCATGCCATCTCTGTCGCATATATGTCTGTATACCTATGCATCTGCTTCTGGGCTCTCCATTTTATTTCATTAGTCTACCTCAGTACCCGCACCACATTACCTTAGTTATCATAGCTCTGTAATGAGTCTCAATATCTAATGAAGCAAATCTTTGCACTAATTCTATTTCAACACTGTCTAGTTATATGCACCCTCTTGAATTTACACATAAATTTTAGAATCAACTTGTGGATTTCTATGGAAAGAACATTCCGTGACTCTGACTGGAATCATTTGGGGGGGGGGAAATCAATTAATATCATTTATCTTTTCGTTTATTTACATATCATTTAAATTCTTTTAGTAAATTTAAAAATTTTTCTTCACAGAATTCTTAAACATATTCTGCCAGTTATGTTTTTATGTAGTTTGTGTGCTTTGTATTATTGTAAATGTTATCCTTAAACTTTCTGTTTGTATTCTTACATTTATTACTGTAACTTAGGAGCATAATTTATTTTACTATGCAGATTTTTATTTAGCAACTTCCCTTACTTTTGTATTCCAATCCTTACACACTTATTTCTTTTTCTTGTCATTCTGCACTAGTTAGAAACACAGGTAAAAATATTAAATGAAAGAGGTATTGCTTGGAATCCTGGTCTTTTTTCTGAACTCAGAGGTAGAGCCTTCAATGTGTTCCCACTGTGTATAAAGTTTACCTTTGATTTTGAGTCAAATTAAGGAAGTTCCCTTCTGTTTCTAATTTTTCAATAACATCAACATAAATTAATTAAGTACTCTTTTTGTAATTGTTGAGATATTTTATGGTCTTTAATTTTATAATATGGCAAATTACATTAATTAACTTTTTCACATTAATACAACTCTATCTTCCTGAAGTAAAGTCAGTTTTGTCATGAAGGATTATACCTCTTTTACTTTAGATATGTTCTAAATGCCTTTTGCTAATCATATTATGATTTTTGCATTTTTGTTTCATAAATAAATTTTGCTTATGTGTTTTTTCTTTACTCTCTTTGTTACATTTTGGTATTAAAATTATGCTAGTCTCATAAATAAGTTTTTCGTGCCCTGAAGAGGTTTGATTAAGATTGAAATAATTTGTTACTTAACTACTGGTTTCACTTGTTGATAGAGACTGTGCTTGGGATTTTCTTAGTGGAAATATTTTTGACTACTGATTCAATTTTCTAATAGCTATAGGGCAATTCAGACCTTCCAATTCTTCTTTAAGTACATTTGCTTATATAATTTTTTCTGGAAATTTGTCAACCTAGTTGAATTTTTTTTTATTTATAGCATAAAGTTTTTACAAAACTGTTACAAATGTTAAAAATCCCAGAAATACCCAAATGAGTTATAACTTATTCCATGCAGAAACTGCACATGGATGTTTATAACAGCTTTACTCATGATTGCTAAAGCTTGGAAGCATATGTCTTTCCATAGATGAATGGATAACAAACTGCGGTGTATCCATACAATGAGATATTTTGCAGCAATAAAAATAAATGAGCTATCAAGCCATGAGAAGACGTGGGGAAACCTGACATGCACATTGGTAAGTGAAAGAATTCAAAATGAAAAGGCTGCATACTGTACAATTTCTATTATAGAACATTCTGGAAAAGGTGAAACTATGAAGACAGTAAAATACTAGTGGTTGCTAGAGTTTGGGAGAGGCAGAGGGAGGAGTGTATAGGAAAAGCACAGGGGATTTTTAGGACAGTGGAACTATTTTGTATGATACTGTGATGTAGAGACATATCATTATGCATTTGTCAAAATTCATAGAACACACAGCACAAAGAGTGAATTCTAATGTAAACTATGAATTTCAGATAATAATGTGTCAACATGGGCTCATCAATTATAACAAACATTCACATTAGTGCAAGGTTTAATAATAAGGAAAACTATGCTTAGGGGAAAGAATAGGCATATGGGAATTCTCATATTTTCTGCTGAATTTTCTAAAACTACTAGAAAATAGTCTATCAATTTAAAAGGTAAATAAATAGGTATTATATTAATTTACCCCTTCTCATATGATGTTTCGTAGTTCCTTTTACAATTGCATCAACCTGTAAATGTATTTTTCCATTACTATATTACATTTTTATAATGATGGAATCCACAGCTGTCTAAGTCTTGGACCTAGTTTCCTTTTTTACATACTCTTTATGTACCATTGAAACCCTACGTTTTTTCCTAATTGACTTATATTTTATGAGCATATTACTTTGAGAGACAGTTTTAAGAAATGTTCTCATTAATGTTGACTTCTTTCCTGAATAACCATTTTTTAATTAGAGCTTTATTATTGTTGGAGAATTGCAGTATTTTTCAAGGTCAATAACATTTGCTAAGCACCAGCTGCACCAACTCAGATAATTCGTAGCTTACCTCAGTGCATATTTGCCTAAAATAGTCAATTTAATAAATTGATTTATTTACAGTAACACTGTGGTCACATAAATCCATCAGAGCAGATATTCCACAACTTTAGGTAAGTTACATAACCCTGATTTGTTAATAGTTTCCCAATGATCATGGGCAACAGAAAAGAACCAATTTAAACAATTAAACAAAACTCTATGTCTCAGGACACCCTGACTATCCACGTTCTCTTTCCTTTTGAATGCAACCCATCTGCACAAAAATGAAAGCTTATATATATATAACCCCCTGGTTGCTTAAGAGAATCTGGCTTTGTTTTACTTGAGATGTTAGGTTAATATGATTTTCTTGAACTTCAGAATTCAATCCACCCTTTTCATTTCAGACAGAACTTTTTCCCTTAAGTTGCAAATGATCTACAAAGTTGAAGGAAGTCATAGATTTGATTCTTTTGCATTGAGTTAAATAGCAAGTTGGAAATATCAAGCTTATCTTATGATATTCTCTGTTATTAAGCAGAAAATTTATATTCTGAGGCTAGGCATAATTTTTCTAGTATTTGATTAGTATTTTTTCTTTTGTTTATTAAATTTGTGGGAACCATATGCATGAAAGTTACAGGAAAAAAATGTTAATACAAAAATTTGGAGGCTTAGTTTAGAATTCCACGTTCTTTTATTTAGGATAAACTCAAAAATAATTAAATTATTCTTACTTCAAATTCCAAAATATCATGAACTATAATATTAACAGGAAGAAATTATGAAAATAAACTTTTCTTCAACAATGTGCTCATGTGTTGGACTTCATTATACTTTTTCACCAATTGGGCACAGAATTTCTATTTAGCCATTTGCTAGTAAAATTAGTTATCAAAATCTGGAGCAGGCATTTTTTAAAATGCTCTTGAATAAAGAAAAAAAAAGACTCAGAGTTCGATACTTACATTTTAAAAATGACCTCCTTTATGACCCAGCAATAGCATTGCTGGGGATTTACCCAAGAGAGAAAGAAATGCTGATGCATAGGAGCAGATGTACCCCAATGTTCATAGCAGCAATGTCAACAATAGCCAAAACATGGAAGGAGCCTAAATGTCCATCACCTGACGAGTGGATCAAGAAGATGTGGTATATATTCACGATGGAGTACTATATAGCAACGAGAGGGAATGACATATGGTCCTTTGTAGGAAAGTGGATGGACCTCGAGGGTGTCATGCTGAGTGAAGTAAGCCAGGCAGAGAAGGACAGAAACCATATGTTTGCACTCATAGGTCTAGCATGAAAACAGGAGAGACCTAATGGAGAACCAGGGGGAGCAGAGGAGGGAGAGAGAGTCGGGGAGAGAGAGGGATGCAGGACTTGAGAGACTATTGAATACTGAAAATGAACTGAGGGTTGAAGGGGAAGGGGGAGGGGGGAAAAGAGGGGGTGGTGATGGAGGAGGGCACTTAAGGGGAAGAGCACTGGGTGTTGTATGGAAAACAACTTGCCAATAAAATATTATTTAAAAAAATAAAAAATAAAAATGACCTCTGGGGGTGGCTCAGTCAGTTAAGTGTCAGACTCTTGATTTCAGCTCAGGTCATGATTTCACAGTCCTGAGACTGAGCCCACAGGTGGGGCTTTGGCTGAGAGTTTAGCCTGCTTCAGATTCTCTCCCTCCCTCCCACTCTGTCCCTCTTGCACTTGTGCAGGTGCTCCCACATGTGCATGAGTACACAGGCCCATGCATGCACACACTCTCACTCTCTCTCAATAAATAAATAAATAAATACATACATACATAAAATAAAATAAAAATGACCAATGTCTACAGTAGGTCAGTTGATGAGAAAACAATTGTGGAATTACCATTATTGAATCTGTCAGGGTCAATCAGGGGAAGAACCCAAACTAAACAGTTTAACAGAGGGCATTAATACAGACCACTAGTTACAAAGGAAGAGGAAGGTCTACAAGACAATCAGGGAAAGGTGAAGACGCCCAGAATTTCATATCAACAGCCACTAACTAAAAGACTAGTGTCATACAAAATGGATTCTATCTATCTGTCTATCTATCTACTACCTATCTATATATACAAATGTTTATTTATTTATTTTGAGATGAGGAAAGGGAAGAGAGAGGGAAAGAGAAAAGAATCCCAGGCAGGCTCTGCACTGTCAGCCAGCCATAAGGCTTGCACTCACAAACTGTGAGATCATGACCTGAGCCAAAATCAAGAATCTGACACTTAATGGACTGAGCCACCCAGGTGCCCCAAAAGTTATTCTAGAGTTGGGGGACATTCAGAGTTAATGCTGCAAAGGTCCGAGAATGCAGAGCATCCAGACAGAAGCTGGAATCACTGAGAAACAGCCACTCATGACAGTAAGGCCAGCGTAAGAACTGGGATCATGGCAAGAACTGGCTCAAAAGAAATTGTAGCCACAGAGAGGTCTGCTAGAAAGGGATGGAATTATGGAGACTCAGTCTGTACTAGATATATAGTCAAAAGCCAAAAAAAAAAAAAAAGGTAATGAAGTAACCTGGTTTCTCTCCCTTAGTCCTCCGTTTTTTTATTTGGTCTCCCATTAGCCATATCTATCTGAAAAACAAATGTCAAAGGGGCTATGGAAAATCAAGTTTGCGGGAATCAGGACCTTGAGACACTGAACAGAAGAGTAACAAGGTAATATTTTCTTGAAGTGAAATAGTCATTATTTGGGGGAATTTGACAGACTATCTAGAAGTAAGGACTAGGAAAAAAAGTTAAGAAATGTAGGGTTCGGCAGTTCTATCATGACTATAAGTAATGTTGTAACAGACAGAAATATTTACATTATTAGTACTTATATTAAGATAAAAGGAAAGTCTCAGGAATGTTTTTTAAATATATACAAGTTTTCACATCCATAGGAAACCTTATTTTATGAAGTTCTTGTTAAATTTCTTCTAAGAACAACCTTTTATTGACTGCATATGATATGCACAGGGCTATACATGTATTTCCTTATTTAATCTTCAAAAGAACTCTATGAAGTAGATATTATTGTTGTCATTTTGCAGATGAAAGGACAAAGATGAATTGTCTGAGGTCACAGTGGTGGTACATGGGAGAATTCCTATTCAAAGCCCTGTTTCCTGATCTCCAAGCTCTGTCTTGGTCGCCATGTCCTTCTGCCCCAGTCTGTGCTGACTGCATGAAGCTTCATTACGTGTTATTCATAATCACCTTTCTGAGCAGATGGCTCTCTCCCACTTCCACAAATCTGGATCACAATAATGATGGTTAAAATTAAATAGGTGTTTCACATTCAACCCACACGCAGAAGATGAAACTATTCCTGCTCATATGAGATTTTAAAGGCTATATATATATCCATTTTTATCTCTTTAATCATCTGTAACTACTCTGTTATTCTATAAGATGGCTGAAGGGATAGATAGACTGAAGCAGAGATGGAAAGCATTCATCTACAAGCAGAATCTTCTTTTCACCCAAAGCAGCCTCCAACTTGCTTAGCTCCCAGGACCTTGCTGGGTTTGCCTTGCCAATCCTAAAGTGGAAAAGCATTTGGCGGTCAACATTGACACACAATGCTACCTTTCCCTGGTCAAAGGAAGCGTATCTGATGACCATGTCCTCATCCTGCCCATCAGACACTATCAGTCAGTGTTGAAGCTTTCAGCAAGATGGTGGAAGAGGTGGAGGAGTGTAAGACTACACTGAGGCAATTCCTTAAGAGTCAAAGGAAATGGTGTGCTCTATTTTAGAGAAATTAGAAGAGCTATCTCCTCCAGTTACAGGTTATTTTTGTGCCACTCAGCCACCGCTCTGCTAATGGCATTAAAGATACCTTCATTACCCAGGCACAGGAACAAAACAGAATGAGCTGTTGGGAATCCAGAGAACTCTGCATCAAGCCCATTGCACAACCACAAACAACATATACTTATGTTTCACTTGACAGAGGAGAGAAACTTTTCCACAGAATTAAAAAAAAATCCCTTGCAGTTTAGAAGTAAGGCATTGGCCACTGACGCCATTCTTAATATCTATGACTGGTCTAACTGAAGGCAGTGTCTCATAAGCAGGGAAGAGGTGACCCCGATTCACAGCTTCCGAAGACACTTTGAGCCTTTTGACTTCATTCTGGATGACTAAGAAAAAGGAAAGCCATTTTATGAACTTCATAGGAAGTAGTAGCAACTTGTTTTTAAAACTAGTTTCTCAGGAGACTCCCATGGAAACTACCTGCAGCAAAAAGGCCTAATATTGATTTTTTTAAGTCATATTCTAAGGTGGAATTGTTATGTTAAAAGCATGTCTGTTATCCAGCTCCAAGTACAGAGTGTGTTTACCAACATTAAAGAAATTAAACTATCAAATAAAATCCAAATGCTTTTCCATGAAAAAAATTGCATCTGAAGGATGGGCAACACAAATTCTGATTTTTTTGCTTTATACTAAATTGGTAGGTATCTGGTTGACTATTTATGATTATTGATTACTGATACACTGTTAGTTACTGATACACTGTATACAGTGTGTGTGTGTGTGTGTGTTTGTGTGTGTGTGTGTGTGTGTGTGTGTGTGTTGTAGAAAAGGGTGCAGCATGCTATTCCAGAACTGTTTCTCAAAATTGCATAAGTCAGCGGCACTCTAGAACCCAATTTTTATCAGTACTCAGAAAAGTAAAATACATGCTAAATACTAACCAAATTTGAACCTTATATATTCCTTTGCAATGCTATCCAGGTGACATTGAACATGTTACTTGAAGAAATGTTCCTAAAAAATAAGTAAATAAATAAATAAATAGAAGAGCATCGCTCTTCAGTCGCACCCATTCAGCATCACGAGACTATACTTTCCATCTCTGGGGCCAGCATGGCATTGGATACAGGGCACTTATCAAGGACTCAGGGGTCCCACCTGTGCCCCTCTACTCTGTAACCTTGGACATGTTACTTAGCTTCCTCTGATCACAGTCGTTTCTCCATAGGCAGAGCGACTACTTCCTGCTTTTCTATCTGAAACACACATAAGGTAGGAAATGTAAAATGAGGTAATCGAGGTTAATACACTTTGCAAACTAAAATGATATACAAATTTAAGGTATCATAAAAATTCTCCTGAGTTTCCCTGTGCTGGCCTAGATATATATGCATGTACTATAAATGCTTTTATTCACAGACAGAAATGCACACACACACAAACACACACAGACACACACACACACACACACACACACAGGCCTGAGAACCAAGTCCTATACCATATATATGATGCACACATCCATGTTAAAACGCATGAATCATGAGGGGTGTAGGTGGGGTGCAGAAAAAAGACCCAAAAGTTTGATGGATTGGAGCAGTTGCCCCGGCCTCTGTCTTACTGATAATCTCTCTTAGTAGGTTAAACAAACAGCAGAGGAAGGAGAATGGTGTGCCATTTGTTCACTGCTAGAAAAGGCGCATACGGCAGAAAATCGAACTAAATTATCAAATTATATTGTGGTCCCACAAAGATTTTTCTTAGTGAGATGGAGGGAAAAATCATCATTTCATCTCAATTTAGAAGAATATGGGACGGTAGTTTCTCATAGAAATCACAAAACGAACTTTATCATGATTGACTTCCAGGAAAACAATAAGAAATGTGAAAATTATCATAAAGAGCAGAACTGAATTCACTATTATTTTAAATAATATTATAATAATATAATAACACAAGATAATTTTACTACTGGGGGTGTCTGGGTGGCTCAGTCGGTTGAGTATCTGACTCTAAACTCAGGACGTGATCTCAGTTCCTGGGTTTGAGCCTCGAGTTGGGCTATGAGCTCACAGTGCAGAGACTGCTGGGGATTCTTTGGTTCTCTCTCTCTCTCTCTCCAAAAGATATGACTAAATATTAAAAATATATACAATTTTACTATTGAATATTAGAGAAATATGAAATTTTTGACTTGGAAGATCTAATTCCAGCTAATTTACTTTCTTTTTTATCCAACAACAAAAGCTTAAAATGCTATGCCCTGTGGTTGAATTATTGGATCATCTTTTTTGTAGTTATTGACAAATTTTATCAATACTAATTTTGCTTCTTTTTTCATTGCAACTAAACTTATTTTGTAGTTATTGACAAATTTTATCAGTACTAATTTTGCTTTTTTTTTTCATTGCAATTAAACTTATTTTTAAATATTAATTCCAGTATAGTTAACACACAGTCTTACATTAGTTTCAGGTGTACAATATAGTGATTCAACAATTCTATACATTACACAGTGCTCATTATGACAAGTGGGCTCTTAATCCCCATCACCTTTCCACTCAGTCCCTAACCCTGCTCCCCTCTAATAACCATCAGTTTGATCTCTGTAGGTAAGAGTTTGTTTCTTGTCCCTTTTTTTTGTTCATTTGTTTTGTTTCTTAAATTCCACATATGACTGAAATCATACAGTATTTGTCCTCTGACTTATTTCACTTGGCAAAATACTCTCTAGCTCCACCCATGTCATTGTAAATAGCAAGATTTCATTTTTTATGACTAATATTCCATTGTATGTATATATATCACTTCTTTATCCACTTATATACTGACACACATGAGTTTCTGCTACCATTTGGCTATTATAAATAATGCTACAATAAACATAGGGCTGCATATATCTTTTTTAAAGTTTATTTATTTTGAGAGAGAGAGAAAGAGAGAGCAAAGGAGGGGCAGAGAGAGAGAGAAAGAGAGAGAGAAAATTCCAAGCAGGCTTCACACTGTCAGTGCAGAGCCCAAAGCGGGGCTTGAACTCACAAACCATGAGACAATGACCTGGGCCAAAATCAAGAGTCAGATGTTTAACCAATTGAGCCACCCAGGCTTATCACCCCTGCATACATCTTTTTCAATTAATACTTCATATTCATTGGATTAATACCCCATAGTGGAATTACTGGATCATATGGTAATTTTATTTTTAGATTTTTGAGGAATTTGCATACTGTCTTGCACATTGGCTGCACTAGTTTGCAGTCCTACCGACAGTGCACAAGGGTTCATTTTTCTCCATATCCTCACCAACACTTGTTATTTCTTGTGTATTTGATTTTAGCCTTTCTGACAGGTTTGAAGTCATATCTCACTGTGGTTTTGATTTGCATTTCCCTGATGATTAGTGATGCTGAACTTCTTTTCATGTGTCCGTATGTCTTCTTTGGAGAATTTTGCTTGTTTTCTACTTGTCTCTTTAGACATGCCAGAGATCAGTTGTTCTATCTTTATTTTAGGAACTACTTTAAGGAAAATTCCAATCTGCTCATTTTTATGCTTGTCTTAATTTTCTTCTTGATTTCCTAGACATTGTTAGCTATTATTCCTAAATTCTGAAATAAAATATGTCACACACTAGGTAAGGTGCATAGTATCAGAAAAAACCTGCATGTGAATAGACTTAAAATCTTGGACTTCAGAATATCTCTCATGCAAAATAGAGAAACATAGTTAAATAGATCTGACTACATGAAAATAATAGCTACTGATTTAGAAGAGCTCATTATCATATTTTTTTCTGGTTTACGTCCCAAAGCTGCTGAGGTTTGCATTTGTCTTTTGTAATCAACCAAAATTTATATTATGAATAAAAACTGACAAACTTTTGTACAGAATAACATGATTTATTTAGTACTGATACTAGGGGTCTAGATGGTGGAGCCGAATGTGGATCAGGGCTGGCAGTAGGGCTCAGAGTGGGATGATCAGAATGTCTAGGATGAAGCACAAGTGAATCATAAATGTTCATAAGTGTTCTAAATACAGTGCTGTCCTCTATTAGTTTAGTAGGATAAAAAATGCTTATAGGTAATTTCATCATTTTTCTATTTTTATTTTAGGTGTTATTGTGGGTTTTCATCTTTTTCTATATCTCCATAGATATTTGCGTTGCCAGAAGGATGACTTAAGTATAGATTAAAACCCAAATTACAGAACAGAGAACAAAATATTCTTAGAGAATGCAAAATGTCAATTATTGAGATATGGAAGTAGTGATTTAACTTTAGGCTCCAGCGTTTCTGTCTGGCGGAAGCACAACCATGAGTGTGGTTGAGGTGGCAGCAGCCATGATGAAGGTCAGCTTGGGCCAGCAGTTTGAGGAGCAGCCTCACCTCAGAGCCAAGTCCTCCTTGCGGTTCAATTTTGGGCACTATAGGCTCCATAGTGTGCTCAGAGGAACAATGAGATATTAGAGTTAGCTAAAGAACGCCCTCAAGTTTCATTTGTGAAGTTGGAGGCCGCTTTTAGGCAAACACACTTGAACAATGGCATGTAGAAAGGGCCCCCAGTGACCACCTGGCTGAATACACACAGGCCCATCAGGGGACCCACCTCCATATATCCATAGACCCTGTAACCAGAGGGCTGCTTACAACCAGGCACAGTCACCAAAAAAGGGAAAATGCCTTATGTTGTCATACATCTTCATCTCTCCCTTGTATTGTATTGTATTGTATTGCATTGTTTTGTATTGTATTGTATTTTTTAATTAGAGAGAGAAAGAGAGAACAAATATGGAGAGGACAAAGGGAGAGAAAGAATCTCAAGCAGGCTCCCAGCTCAAAGCAAAAACCTAGGCAGGGCTCAATCCCCAGACTCTGGGATCATGACCTGAGCCAAAACCAAGACCCAGAGGCTCAACTGACTGACTACCCCATTGCCCCCCTCACCTTCCCCGTTTAAACAAAGCCTCCACCCACTGCCTCCTTTCACACAGTCTCTCCTCTGATGCCCTGACCACCACCACCACCCCCACCTTGCTCCCTTCGGGTATATTCAATAAAGTTCTCTCTCCTTTGTTCTGCCTTGGGTGAATCCTTTTCGTGAATCTTTTCACCACCAGCTTCCATACAATCTTTGCCCTACATTTGAAGCCCTCATCAGATCGAGAGAGACATTTGGACACCACCCTTGACTATCTAAAAAATATGAAACTAGTTCTCTCCCCACCTATTTTTCAAGGATGCTCAAAAAAAAAAGAAGAAGAAGATCTATTAGATCATACCAACGCCCAAGTTGGCCAAAAGCTTTCAGCGGCATGGATCTAGCAGCCCCTTCCCACCTGGGGCAGTGAGCGTCCTAAAGAAGAGCTCGACCTTCACCTGAAGAAACGACTGCTGCCACCCCTTGCATGCTGTTTATGAAAGGAACCTTCCAGAGCCCCGCTGCAGTTTCAGTAAGCAGATGGTGGAGATTCTTAACAAACATAATATTCAGCTTAACATTTTTGATATCTTCTCAGATGAAGAAATTCATCAGGGTCTCAAAACCTATTTCAATTTTCCCACCTCTGCTCTATGTTTCTGGAGAGCTCACAGAAGACTTGATATAATTAAGGAGCCAGAAGCACCTGATTAACTACATTCCATTTGCCCAAAGCTCCCAAATTAGAGGAAAGGCTCAAAGTACTGACGAATAAAGCTTTTGTGATGCTCTTTATGAAGGAAACAAACAGGAAGCAAGATGTGGATTCAGCAAAAAAATTCTAGAAATACAAAATAATACTAGTGTTGAATATGAGACATTTCATATCTTGGGGGATGAAGAAGTTCAATAGAGGTTAAAGGCTTACTTGAATTGTCCCACATACCCTCAGCTGTATGTGAAAGGGGAGATTGTTGGAGGTCTGGATATGACAGGAATCGAAAGACAATGGGGAGTTGCTGTCAGTACTGAAAGGAGAGAATTAATGAAACGAATGTTACACTTGGTGCCCAACTGTTGCAGGAAATACTTCATCACAGTGGGGCCCGCTCACAACTCACTTCTCGGAGGAGGGCGAGAGCCAGAGACTGCTTCTTACCCCGTTATGCTGAGTGTATTTCACAAAATTGTGCTAAATACATATTTGTTTCAGTTTTTTTTACCAAACACAGAATGCAATAAATATCTTCAAATCCAATTTAAAATGGTGTAAAATAATAATAGTAATAATAATATTTAACTTTAAAATATAATCAGAAATTAAAGTCTGTATATCAGTTATCAACTGTGGCATTTCAAAGGAATTAAAACTGAGGCTTGGGCCGCCTGGAAGGCTCAGTCAGTTGAGCATCAAGCCCTGTGTCCAGTGCTAGGAGCTTGGAGCCTGCTTGGGATTGTGGCACTCTCTGTCTCTGTCTCTCTCTCTCTCTCTCTCTCTCTCTTTCTCTCTCTCTCTCTCTCTCTCTCT